>JAXCGZ010012622.1:15000-17500 GCA_037179515.1 Halocaridina rubra | reverse complement strand
TCAGAAGAAAAGCTTTGTCAGTTAGTGTCAGAATTTGGAATGGTGTGTGAGAGAAGGAAGCTGCGAGTGAATGTGGGAAAGAGTAAGGTTATGAGGTGTACAAGAAATGAGGATGGCGCTGGATTGAATGTTATGTTGAATGGAGAGGCACTTGAGGAGGTTAATCAGTTTAAGTATTTAGGCTCGGTTATAGCTGCAAAAGGTGGAGTGGAAGCAGATGTGTGTCACAGAGTGAATGAAGGATGTAAAGTGTTGGGTGCATTGAAAGGAGTGATGAAGAATAGAGGGTTGGAAATGAATGTTAAGAAAGTTTTGTATGAGAAAGTGGTTGTGCCAACTGTGATGTATGGATCAGAGTTATGGGGTATGAAAGTAAGTGAGAGATGGAAACTAAATGTGTTTGAGATGAAATGCCTGAGGAGTATAATTGTTGTTTCTCGATTGGATAGGGTTAGGAATGAATTGGTGAGAGCAAGAACGGGTGTGAGGAGATGGTTTGGCCATGTGGAAAGGATGGATGATGAAAGGCTGCTGAAAAAGGTGATGAATGCGAGAGTTGATGGGAGAAATGCTAGAGAGAGGCCTAGATTTGGATGGATGGATGGAGTAAGGAGAGCCCTGAATGATAGGAGGATGGATGTGAGGGAAGCAAGCGAGCGTGCTAGGAATAGGAATGAGTGCCGAGCGATTGTGACGCGGCTCTGATGAGCATCTGCTGTTACCACGGAGCTGCATCTTACAGAGATAGCCCTGTGGTAGGGGCAGTAGGAGGAGCTGGCAGTTGTGAAGCGACACAGGTTGTGGAAGAGCCGGGAGGATGGGCTCTGGCACTCCAGCAGTGCCATCTGAATGGTCGCTAGCTCCCTCGTCATTGCCCATAGAGCAAAGTAATCCCCCTATTTGAAACAGCCAAGGTATATGTATGTATAATATACAGAAACTCACTTTTGACATTTCTTTCCGTTTATTACATGCTCCCTGACTTATTTGTTGTTTATGGATTGTCACAAAAATCGATATTTTGAGCCTAAGAATAAACTCATGAAGCAATACTAGCAAGAATCTTAAATTTTCTAGATCAAAGTTACTGTTGCAGTCATTGTGGCATTAATATCTTATTGAGGTCATGGGAGGTTTTACCAGACGTTTACTCGTGTGTCCACTGATACTCACGTTTTCTTTCGCTTTCAGAATTATGTAATATCTTTTTTTATATTTACACAGATAACAATGATTAACATTCAGTTTAAATTCCATTAATTAGTATTCTTACTGCAAAGCAAGAAAGAAAATAAATTAATGCATTTTATAGTTAATTCATGCGATAATATATTGTTCAGTATTTTGATAGCTAATCAGACCAAAAATGTCAAATATCTCTACTACTACTACTACTGTTACTAATACTGCTACTACTACTACTACTACTACTACTGCTAATATAAATAATAATAATAATAATAATAATAATAATAATAATAATAATAATAATAATAATAATAATAATAATAATAATAATAAAAATAACAATAATAATAATAATAATGATAATAATAATAAAAATAATTATTATAATAATAATAATAATAATAATGATAATAATAATAATAATGATAATAATAATAATAATAATGATAATAAAAATAATAATAATAATAATAATAATAATAATAATAATAATAATAATAATAATAATAATAATAATAATAATAATAATAATAATAATAATAATAATTAATAATAATAGATAATAATAATAATAATAATAATAATAATAATAATAGTAATAATAATAATAATAATAATAATAATAATAATAATAATATTAATAATAATAATAATAATAATAATAATAATAATAATAAGAATAACAATAGTAATACAACTGCTACTATTGCCACTACTAGTACCACTAATACTAATATTAATACTAATAATAATATTACTACAACTGCTGCAGATGCTGCTACTACTAACTGTTTCTCCTACTGCTACTATTACTACTAATACTATTTCTGTTCATATCTTATATCTACTACAAAAGTATGAAGTGAAATAATTCTCTCTCTCTCTCTCTCTCTCTCTCTCTCTCTCTCTCTCTCTCTCTCTCTCTCTCTCTCTCTCTCTCTCTCTCTCTCTCTCTCTCTCTCTCTCTCTCTCTCTCTCTCTCTCTCTCTCTCCGACAGATTGCCATTGTCTAAAAAGACTTAAGTATCCGCATTTGTCAAGTAGAAATTAAACAAAAACAGAATAGTTTCATGCGAAGTCAGACTAGAGGAAAATTTTTCATAGAAATTATAATTATCTGATAAATATTTTATCTAATCTAAGTAAATATATGTCATCAAAGAGCTTTGAGACGATTTACAAACATCAAGCAGTATTGCATACCCTATTCTTTTTGATTTTATTACATACTCTTGTAATCAGTGTCCCAAAATTCGTTGGATTAGTTTTCAATAAAAGTTTGCAGCCATAGTTCCTTAAATTCCTAAGCTAA
>JAXCGZ010012622.1:0-5000 GCA_037179515.1 Halocaridina rubra | reverse complement strand
CCCAACCTCACTCGTGGCTTCATTTTCCCATTTAATTCAACTCCCTATCTCATTCCGGCTATACAATAACCAAATAAGCACATTCCATATGTGAAAACATGAATGATATTTTACCCCGACTGGTACTTGAACCTACGACTTATAATTACTAAGTCAAAGCGCTAGCAACTACACCAGAGAAGGTTAAAATGAATTAGACCTAACAGCTTATATCTGCTATGCTTAGGAATGAATGCATTCTATCTGAATGCTACTATATTCATATTACAGATTCCTCAACCTCACTCGTGGCTTCATTTTTGCATTTAATTCAACTCCCAATCTCATTCGTAAAACAATAACCAAATACACACATTACATATGTGAAAAAATGAATCATATTTTACCCCAACTTACAATTACTAAGTCAAGGCGCTACCAACTACACTACAAAAAGTTAAAAGGAATCAGACCTCATAACTTATATCTGCTATACTTAGGATTGAACGCATTCTATCTGAAAGCCACTATGTTCATATTACAGATTCCCCAACCTCAGTTCTGGTTTCATTTTCGCATTTAATTCAACTCAATATCTCATTCGGGCCAAAATATAAGCAAATAAGCACATTACGTATCTGAAAACATTAATCATTTTTTACCCCAACTGGGAGCTGAACCTAGGACCTATAATTACTAAGTCAAGGTGCTAGCAACTACACCACAGAAGGTTAAAAGGAATCAGACCTAACGGCTTATATCTGCAATACTTAGGAATGAACGCATTCTATCTGAATGCCACTATGTTCATATTATAGATTCCCCAACGTCACTCGTTGCTTCATTTTCGCATTTAATTCAACTCCCAATCTCATTCGGCCCAACAATAAGCAAATACACACATTACATATGTGAAACCATGAATCATTTTTTACCCCGATCGGGACTTGAACCTAGAACTTATAATTACTAAGTCAAGGCCCTACCAAGGACACCAGAAAAGGTTAAAAGGAATCAGACCTTATAACTTATATCTAGTTTACTTAGGAATGAACTCATTCTATCTGAATGCCACTATGTTCATACTACAGATTCCCCAACCTCACTTCTGGCTTAATTTTTGCATTTAATTTAACTCATTATCTCATTCGGGCCCAAAAATAATCAAATAAGCACATTACATATGTGAAAACATGAATAAATATTTACCCTGACCGGGACTTGAACCTAATACTTATAATTACTAATCAAGGCGATAGCAACTACACCAGAGAAGGTTAAAAGGAATCAGACCTTATAGCTTATATCTGCTATACTTAGGAATCAACGCATTCTTTCTGAATGCCACTATGTTTATATTACAGATTACCCAACCTTACTCGTGGCTTCATTTTCGTATTTAATTCAACTCCCAATCTCATTCAGGCCCAATAATAACCAAATAAGACAGTACATATGTGAAAACATGAATAATTTTTTACCCCGACCGGGACTTGAACCTAGGACTTATAATTACTAAGTCAATGCGCTACCAACTACATACCAAAGAAGGTTAAAAGGAAATCAACCTTATATCTTATATCTGCTATACTTAAGAATGAACGCATTCAATATGAATGCCACAATGTTCATATTACAGACTCCCCAACCTCACTTCTGACTTCATTTTCGTATCTAATTCACCTCAATATCTCATTCGGGCCCAAAAATAACCAAATAAGCACATTACATATGTGAAAACATGAAGAACTTTTTACCCCGACCGGGAGTTGAACCTAGGACTTATAGTTACTAAGTCAAGGCACTAGCAACTACACCACAGAAGGTTAAAAGGAATCAGACCTAACAGCTTATATCAGCTATGCTTAGGAATGAACGCATTCTATCTGAATGCCACTATGTTCATATTTCAGATTTCCCAACGTCGCTCGCGGCTTCATTTTCGCATTTAATTCAACTCCCTATCTTATTCGTCCCAACTATAACCAAATACACACTTTACATATGTGAAAGCATGAATCTTTTTTACCACTACCGGAACTTGAACCAAGAACTTATAATTACTATGTCAAGGCCCTACCAAGTACACCACAAAGGGTTAAGAGGTATCAGACCTTATAACTTATATCTGGTACTCTTAGTAATGAACGCATTCTATCTAAATGCCACTGTTTATATTACAGATTCCCCAACTTCACTTCTGGCTTCCTTTTCGCATTTAATTCAACTCAATATCTCATTCGGCCCCCAAAATAACCAAATAAGCACATTACATATGTGAAAACATGAATGGTTTTTTTACCCTGACCGGGACTTGAACCTAGGACTTATAATCACTAAGTCAAGGTGCTAGCAACTACACCAGAGAAGGTTGAAAGGAATCAGACCTTATAGCTTATATCTGCTATACTTGGGAATCAACTCTTTCAATCTGAATGCCACTATGTTCATATAACAGATTACCCAACCTCACTCGTGGCTTCATTTTCGTATTTAATTCAACTCCCAACCACATTTAGTCCCAATAACCACCAAATAAGACAGTACACATGTGAAAACATGAATAATTTTTTACCCCGACCGGGACTTGAACCTAGGACTTATAATTACTAAGTCAACGCGCTACCAACTACACACCAAAGATAGTTAAAAGGAATTCAACCTTATAGCTTACATCTGCTATACTTAAGAATGAAAGCATTCTATCTGAATGCCATTATGTTCATATTACAGATTCCCCAACCTCACTCGTGGCTTCAGTTTCGCATTTAATTCAATTTCCAATCTTATTCGGGTTTTAAAATAACCAAATAAGAACATTACTTATGAGAAAGCATTAATCATTTTTTACCCCGACCGGGAATTGAAATAATACACACACATATACATACATATACACATATACGCGCTCATACATATGCATAAACATATATGCACACACATATGCGCACACAAACACACACACACACACACACACACACACACACACACACACACACACACACGAGGCCAAAACTCGAATATGCAGCCCCCTTTTGGAATCCGCACTTGAAAAAGCACATAACTAAGCTTGAAAAAGTTCAAAGACATGCCACGAAACTGGTGCCAAAAATACGCAATCTCAGTTATGATGAGAGGCTGAGGGAATTAGACTTACCATCACTGGAAGCTAGAAGAGTGAGGGGGGATATGGTGACAGTCTTTAAATTCCTTCATGGTTATGATAGAGTGGATAGGGATCGATATTTTGATATGGCTGGCTCTAGAACTAGAGGTCATAGTTTGAAGCTTCGTAAGAAAAGTTCTTTGCAGGATGTAAGGAAATACTTTTTCAGTGTAAGAGTAGTTGATAATTGGAATTCGCTAAGCGAGGAGGTAGTTAATGCTATCTCAATCCATAGTTTTAAGGACAGGTATGATAGGCATCACTAAGTATAAAATGGAACCGATCAGGAGACGGGAAGATACGAGCTTTGGGCTCTTTCCCGTAAACACAATTAGGTAATCACAATTAGGTAATCACAAACACACACACACACACACACACACACACACACACACACACACACACACACACACACACACACACACACACACACACACATATTTAAAAAAGTCACTGGAGTCAGGGGAGATTCCAAGATGTTGGAAACAAGCAAATGTGATACCTATCTTCAAAAAGGGAAGGAGGGATACGGCTCTGAACTATAGACCAGTTTCCTTGACCAGCATAGTTTGCAAGAGGGATACGGCTCTGAACTATAGACCAGTTTCCTTGACCAGCATAGTTTGCAAAGTTACGGAGAAACTACTAAGGAAACATATCTCTCTTCACTTGGAATCCTTCAACTTTTTGTCAGTGAGGCAACATGGCTTCAGAGAAGGTAGATCAACAGTAACAAACTTATTAGAATTTTATGATGAGGTAAGCCGAATCTTACAGGAAAGAGAGGGCTGGGCAGAAAATGAGAGAGATCTAGGAGTAAACATACTGGCAGATTTGTCTCCAGAAATACATATAAATGGCATAGTAAGGGCAGCATATGCATTCTTATCAAATGTAATTGTAGCCTTCAGGCACATGGACAAGGAAATGTTCAGAAATATTTATGTAACCTATGTGAGACCAAAACTCGAATATGCAGCCCCCTTTTGGAATCCACACTTGAAAAAGCACATAGCTAAGCTTGAAAAAGTTCAAAGAGATCCCACGAAACTGGTGCCAGAAATACGCAATCTCGGTTATGATGAGAGGCTGAGGGAATTAGACTTACCATCACTCGAAGCTAGAAGAGTGAGGGGGGATATGGTGACAGTAGTTGATAATTGGAATTCGCTAAACGAGGAGGTAGTTAATGCTATCTCAATCCATAGTTTTAATGACAGGTATGATAAGTATCACTAAGTATAAAATGGAACCGATCAGGAGACGGGAAGATACGAGCTTTGGGCTCTTTCCCGTAAACACAATTAGGTAATCACACACATCATATATATATATATATATATATATATATATATATATATATATATATATATATATATATATATATATATATATATATATGCAAAATAAACTGTTATATCACAGCAAAATATGAAGCAAAAAAAAAAAAGGCCCATAAATGAAACACAATAAAGAAGCGAAGATATACTGTATATTACGACTGGACTCCAGTCCTCTTCAGGTACAAGACAATTTTTTTTTAGTACATGAAGAGGAGTGGAGTCCAGTCGTAATATATAGCACATCTTCGCTTTTTTTTTGTGTTTTATTTATGCGTCTTTTTTTGCTTCACACACACACACACACACACACACACACACACACACACACACACACACACACACACACACACACAATGGAACCGCACTAAGTCTAAAATGGAACCGCACTAAGTCTAAACTGGAACCGATCAGGAGTCGGTAAGAAACGAGCTTTGGGCTCTTTCCCGTAAACACAATTAGGTAATCACAATTAGGTAATCACACACACACACACACACACACACACGCGCATA
>JAXCGZ010012621.1:17500-20657 GCA_037179515.1 Halocaridina rubra | reverse complement strand
AAGGGTGAGGATGTGTATTTTGCATTTTTGGGTCTATAGAAAGCGTATAATAGGGTTTATAGAGAGGCAATGTGGAAGGTTTTGTGGTTATATGGAATTGATGGTAGACTGTTGCAAGCAGTGAAGAGTTTGTATGAGGGTAGTAGAGCTTGTGTTAGGGTAGGGAATGAAGTGAGTGAGTGGTTTCCAGTGAGTGTGGGACTGAGACAGGAATGTGTAATGTCACCATGGCTGTTCAATTTGTATATTGATGGAATCGTAAGAGAGGTGAATGAGCGACTGCGTGGTCGAGGTTTGAGAATAGACGATGGGGATGATAACGAGTGGGAGCTGAATTAGTTGTTGTTTGCAGATGATACTGTGGTGGTGGCAGATTCAGAGGAGAAGCTGTGTCAGTTAGTGTCAGAATTTGGAATGGTGTGTGAGAGAAGGAAGTTGCCAGTGAATGTGGGAAAGAGTAAGGTTATGAGGTGTACAAGAAATGAGGAAGGTGCTGGATTGAATGTTATGTTGAATGTGTGTCACAGAGTGAATGAAGGATGTAAAGTGTTGGGTGCATTGAAAGGTGTGATGAAGAATAGAGGGTTGGAAATGAATTTTAAGAAAGTTTTGTATGAGAAAGTGGTTGTGCCAACTGTGATGTATGGATCATACTTATGGGGTATGAAAGTAAGTGAGAGACGGGAACTAAATGTGTTTGAGATGAAATGCCTGAGGAGTATGATTGATGTATCTCGATTGGATAGAGTTAGAAATGAAGTGATGAGAATAAGAACGGGCGTGAGTAGAGAATTGCAGCCAGAGTAGATATGAATGTTCCGAGATGGTTTGGCCATGTGGAAAGGATGAATGATGAAAGACTGCTGAAAAAGGTGATGAATGCGAGAGGTGATGAGAGAAATGCCAGAGGGAGGCCTAGGTTTGGATGGATGGATGGAGTAAGGAGAGCCCTGAAGTATAGGAGGATGGATGTGAGGGAAGCAAGTGAGCGTGCTAGGTATAGGAATGAGTGGCGAGCAATTGTGACGCAGCTGTGATGGGCATCTGCTGTTACCACGGGGCTGCATCTTACAGAGGTAGCCCTGTGGTAGGGGCAGTAGGGGAGTTTGCATTTATGAAGCGACACAAGTTGTGGAAGAGCCGGGAGGATGGGCTATGGCACTCAAGCAGGGCCTGCTGAATGGTCGCTAGCTCCCTCGTCATTGCCCATAGAGCAAAGTAATCTCCTTATTTTTTTTTCCTTTTTTTATGTCGGCTACCCCCCAATTAAAGGGGGAAACAGCCAAGGTAGATAGAATATATATATATATATATATATATATATATATATATATATATATTTATATATATATATATATATATATATATATATATATATATATATATATATATTTATATATATATATATATGTGTGTGTGTGTGTGTGTGTGCGTGTGTGTATGTGAGTGTGTGTGTATGCATGTATGCAGATGTATATAAATCGTGTGTGTTTGTGTGTGTATATATATATATATATATATATATATATATATATATATATATATATATATATATATATATATATTTATATATATATATATATATATATATATATATATATATATATATATATATATATATATATATATATATATATATATATATATATATATATGATTGCGACACCAGGACGGGCCGAAAAATAATAAAATAAAACAGCCCTCATCGGGCCTGGGCACAGAATATATATATATATATATATATATATATATATATATATATATATATATATATATATATATATATATATATATATATATATATATATATATATATATATATATTATATATATATATATATATATATATATATATATATATATATATATATATATATATATATATATATATTTATATATATATATATATATACACAATTTTTATGTTTATATATACGTAATTTACAGATTCATCCATATATATAGATGCATAATTTACTCTCACACCCAACTCTCTCTCTCTCTCTCTCTCTCTCTCTCTCTCTCTCTCTCCTCTCTCTCTCTCTCTCTCTCTCTCTCTCTCTATATATATATATATATATATATATATATATATATATATATATATATATATATATATATATATATATATATATATATATATATATATATATATATATATATATATATATATATATATAAAGTACTTTTTAGTTTCGTGACCTTAACTGGCCACCTTCTCAAAGTACAAAGGCAAGAGATATGGGGTATGATACAGATACAGCTAGCAAAATAAAACCTGTATCTCTTGCCATTGTACTTTGAGAAGGTGGCCAGTTAAGGTCACGAATTTGATAAGTACTTAATATATATATATATATATATATATATATATATATATATATATATATATATATATATATATATATATATATATATATATATATATATATATATATATATATTTATTTATTCGTTAGTTTTTTGTAATGGCCTTTTCCCACCATTTTAGACTGTATGTTAACAGTTCAGTGTTATTAATATATATATATATATATATATATATATATATATATATATATATATATATATATATATATATATATATATATATATATATATATATACGGTATATATTTTATGAGTTTGACACCGGAACAGACAAGAAAACTGCCCTCATCAATAAAGTCCCGGGCACGAAGAAAACATTAAGACGAAGGAAAAGAAACAGGTTTTGGATAAGGAAGATATTATGTATTGATACACAAAGGATTGAAAAAATAGTGAAAGTACTGAGGATCTAGAGATATGGCAGGATTAGGTCCTGAGATAACGATAGATCCTCTTTTAGAAGGAATATAGCTTATAAGAATTAGGAAAGACAGGAAGGAGAAGAGAGTTCCGGAGTCTGAAGGTAGATTTGAAGAAGCAATCGCTGCACCGACCAATCTGCGAGCTACAATTCTCCACACAATACTTGTGAGAAAAGGCCGTTTGACGAGAGTTATATGGCCTCAGCAGTGGGGGAAGGATTCAACTCACCAATAATTAGAGCAACGATGGGAGTAGTAGAGATAGATAAGAGAAAGAAATGATACATTGCGGCGAAGAGAAAGAAAATCCATATTCAAAGTAAGAGAAGGGTCATTAATGAGTCTGACTGCCTTAGATTTAACCC
>JAXCGZ010012621.1:0-12500 GCA_037179515.1 Halocaridina rubra | reverse complement strand
AAATAAGAGGAACTGTCTCTTCCGTCTTGCAGGTGACTCGGATAAAAATATAAGTAAATAATAACATAACATAATCTTGCTAATTCTGTACAACATTCTTAGCGCTCCTAAGATGATATGGTGCAAATCTCTCACTTAAAATATAAAAAAAAATGGAATTTTTAGTTTTTTTTTCTTGGTATAGTTATAACGGATAATGACAGCTTTGTTTGTCATTTTGTTAATATACTCGTCTGTGATGATTTATCCATCCTGTTCATATACACCTGTCCATCACAGTTTACTGAGCTAGCAGGTGTGAGAAATCCCTTTGCAATGCGACACCTTTACACAATCTTCCTTCACTCATTCCTATCTCGTGCAAGCTCTCTTTCTTGCTCCACTAACATTCCACGTGCAATTCAGTACCCTTTTCCGTCATCTATCCATCTCATTCTATATCTTCCTCTTGACCTTACTCCTACCACTTCTGCACTCCACTCTCTCTTCGTCATTCATTCATTACTCATCCCTTCCATGAGTCAAAACCAGCTCAACACTTTCTAACCCAACTTATCCGACAGTTTTCTTTCAACACCCGTTCTCTTCTTGACCTTCTCATTTCTTACGCTATCTATTCTATATACACCAATTATACTTCTCAAACACCTCATCTTCATTACATACAACTGGTTCTTGCACCCTCTCTTGCATTCCATGTCTCTGCTCCATGCAATGCTGTCAGCACAATCACTCCGCCATATATCCTTCTCATTGCAGTAAGTCCTAAATACCTATTTTTCATCATGCTTCTCAACCCACTTGGACATTTACTCTTTTCCTTCACTCTATGACTAACTTCAGCATTCACGTGTCCATTCCATGCTATGTGCGACCACAGATACTTAAAATTCAACTCCCCATTCACTTCTGCATTCATTCCATCAGCAATAACACTCCTCGTGTATCTCATGACTCCTTTTTAATATTCACATGCAACTTCTTTCTTATGCACACCCGAGCAAACTCAGTCTCCAAATGATTCAGTTCATTCTCTGTATCTGCCACCATTGCAGTGTTATCTGCCATTAACAACTGATTCAATTTTTGCATCCTTCAATACTTATCCAATAGTTCCAAGCCTCTGTGTAATACTCTTTCAATTACTTCTCTCACCACTCCATCCATATATACACATTAAACAACCATGGCAACATTACACAACCTTGACGTAACCCTACATTCACCTCCTACCAGTCACTCATATCATTCCCGACTCTCACACATGCTCTACTATTCATATAAACCTCTTGACTACCGTCAGGAAATATCCACTTATTTCATACAGCCAGAACACACTCCACAATGCTTCTCTATCATCCCTGTCATATACTTTCTCTAAGTCCACAAAAACCCAAAAATTTTCCTTTCTTTCTCTAAGAACTTTTCACAAAAGTGTCTGACCACAAATACCTGATCTGCACACATCCTCTTCCTCTCCCAAACCCACATTGTTCTTCCCAAGTCAGTTCCTCGGTACCTTTCCTAATTCTCGATTAACACCCATCCATATACCTTACCGACTACCCTCAACGACCTAATTTCTCTAAAACTACTACATTCATACTTATCTCCTTTCCTTTTATAAACTGGAACTACATATGCACTTCTTCAGTCAACTGGGACCCTCCCTTTCGTGAAACATGCATTCAACATACTAACCATCCTTTCTATTAATGCCTCCCCACCTTTTGACAAGCATTCAACATGATTTCCATCTATCCCTGGTGCTTTACCTGCTTCATTACTCTCAAGGCCAAATGTACCTCGTCTTTTGTTATTTCTCTATCGATCTCGTCACCTAGCACTAGTTATTTTCATTCATTTCCCACATCCACAATCTCTACCTCTCTATCCATTTATCAGTGCCTTGAATTACTCAGCCCATCTCTCTGCCACTTCTATTCCGTCTATAAGAAAATTCTCATCTACCCCTCTCATCCTCTTCTCCCTACCAGACTCACCCTTCTACAATCTTTTCAGTTCCTTCCAAAACGTGTATTTAATCCTTTCAAATTTCTCAGATAAGCATCTACTCTACCTCGCATTCACTTTTCTAATTGGCATTTTCACCATATGCTTTGCAAACCTCCTCTTTGCACTATGTTTTTCATATGCCTCTACATTACCTATGTGCAACCAATCCTCCAACTGCTTTTTCAGCAACTACTGCACTCACCTGCTCTATCCACCATTCACTACCCATTCTTTTACTTTCACCTCTTAGTCTCCTTCCACACTCTGCCTTTGCACACTTCATAAGGTCCTCCTTAGGACAACTCCATTCTTCTTCCACTTTTTTTTCCACTTACTCTCTCTCCACATCCCACTCATTATTCAGACTAGCCGTATGATCACAGTTTTTCTCTTTCCTACTTAGTTTACTCACTTTAAGCACATCTCTACCTCTCTCTTCTCTTCTTTCTCCACCATTCTCCCACTCTCACTCTTCTTTCACTAGATAATGATCAGAGATTCCACCACTAGCTCCTCTCAGTACATTCACTTCCAAAACTTTTCCAATCACCCTTCTGCCCACCACAGTCTACTGTGACCCTTATATACTTGTGCACATCCTTCTTTAAACTGTATTTGCTCTCATCATCTCTCTCAATACACATTTCTATAATTTTTTGATCTCTCTCATTCCTACCACATACTCAGTACTTCCCAGTTACACCAACTACAGGCTCATTCCCTACGCTAACACTCAAATCTCCCATCAAAACAACATTCACATCCTTTCCCAAGTCTCCTACACACTCGTTCAATTTCATACAAAATTTTTCTCTTTCTTCCTCATGTATTTCACTGCCAGGGTCATAGGCGCTAACAAACGCCCAAATTTCGGATCCCAGTCTCTTTTTAGCCACAATTATTCTAGATGATGCTTCCTTTCATTCCACCACACAGTTAATTATCTCTTCTCTTACCATCAGAGCCACTCCCTCTCTTAGTGCATCAGAAATAGCCACAGGTTTAGAAAAAACTGAGGAGCTCGAAGATTTATGGATCACTGTGCAGTATCAGAAACTTCCATCTTTCATTGTAGGGTGTGTTTACCGTCACCCTAAAGCACCTACCAGTTCATTCAATCATCTACTAGAAACATTCAGAAATATCTGTGTGCGTCATAAACCCATATACATACTTGGTGATTTTAATGATGACTTGCTCTCAGCAGATAACAAAATGAAAAGGGTGATCAACACTGTGAAGTTAACACAAATAGTGACAAAACCGACCCGCATAACCCCCAATTCTAGGACTTATAGATCTGATAATAACAAATAAAGTGGAAAGTATACTCTATTGGGACGTAGTTCCCTGCCCAATTGCAGACCACGAGCTGAACATTGCTATGCTAAACATAAACAAGCCGAAAAGGAAGCCTCTCCTCAAGACATTCCGGTGTCTAAAAAATTACTCCCCTGATATCTTTTGTGAAACATTAATCAACAACACAAATGCACTTAATAGAATTAAATACACAGATAACGTCGATTTGCAGGTTGAGATTCTAACAAAAGTCTTCCTTGAATGCTTAGATAGTTGTGCACCCATTGTAACAAGAAAAATAACCCGCCCCTCAGCCCCCTGGCTAACTAATGACATCAAAGAGGCAATGCAAATCAGAAATCAAATACAAAAAGAGCTAAAAATGAATAGATATGATATGACTCTCCGAGAACGTTATAAAACAGAAAAGAAACGTGTCAGATCTCTCATCAGTGTAAGTAAAAAAGACTTTTACAAAAAACAATTTAATGACTCTAGACATGATACAGCAGCAACATAGAAAGTGATAAGAAGCATGATACCAAATGAAAAGAGTACCTCAGAAAGTTATGAAAATATTACGGAGTTGAAAGACAAAACAGAAAACTTTAATAACTATTTTGCTAACGTTGGCAAAAATACATATGAAAAAACTCAAGAAAACATCAACTCAGTGAATATGAGTAATTGCTTAAATGACAATTCTTCCAATGAAAACACAAGAGAGTACTTCAAGATTATTCCTATCGATTGTGCTACCCTAATTCTTACCATAAAGAGCCTAAGAAACTCTGGCTCTTATGGTTCAGATGGTATACCATTTCAGTTCATCAAAGATGCTCTACCCGTGATTGCATCCTATATTCTAACTATTATGAACACTTCCATTGTTACTATAAAGTTTCCTGACTCTTGGAAAATAGCACATGTAATACCTCTGCATAAAAAGGGGGACAGAGAAGATGTGACAAACTATCGTCCCATTTCCCTGCTACCCATTTTCTCTAAAATACTAGAAAAAATTGTTGCATGCCAACTTATGTCATATTTAGAATCAAATAGAATAATAAATATTAACCAGCATGGTTTCAGACCGAAACTTTCGACGGAAACTGCACTGCTTAAAGTTACGAATAGTATATAAAATAATATAGATATGAAAAAAATATCTCTTCTCGTATTATTAGACTTATCAAAAGCCTTCGACAGTGTAAACCATGAAATTCTTTTAAGTAAATGTATTAACTTAAATATTGATCCAAGCTTGTTTAGCGAGTATCTATCTAATCGTAAACAGTCCATACGTCTTAACAACATTATCTCTGTGCCAAAAAATGTATCATTTGGTGTTCCACAGGGATCAGTACTTGGTCCTATCCTCTTCTCCATTTACGTAAATGATCTATCTTCTTTCATTTCTGACTGTCTAGTCGTACAATATGCAGATGACACTCAACTACTCCTTAGTGGTGATATTAATAATCTCCCAGAGCTAACTTTAAGAGCAGAAAACACTCTGTCAAAAATTAAAACCTATTTCCAAGAAATTGGGCTGTTAATTAACGAAAGTAAAACACAGTGCATATTTATTGGCTCAAGGTTCCACATAGCACAAATTCCAGAAAACACAACAATTAATTTTTGCGACAATATTATCACACCTAGCAAAACAGTCAAAAACCTAGGAATTCACTTTGATAACCACATAGATAAAGTATGCAAAAAGGTTACAGGAACATTAATGTACTTATCACGTATAAAAGACAATTTTGAGACTACCACTCGAATAACTGTTGTTGAATCTCTAGCCCTAAGTCACATTAATTACTGCACAACTGTTTGGGGAGCTACCACTAAGACTCAGATAAACAGAATACAGAAGCTTATTAATTTTGCAGCTCGAGTTGCCCTGGGAGGAATAAGAAAATATGACCACATCACACCAGCTCTCAATAAACTTGGGTGGCTGCGGGCAGAAAATAAGGTCGCTTATGCTATTTATGTTTTTGTATTCAAAATTTTGGACCATCATTATCCTAGCTGGCTATTTGATTTAAAAACAGTCATGGATATAAGGGGAACCAACACAAGACAGAGCAGTGAGCTCTTTATTCACAGAACAAACACAGAAACAGGTTCAAAGATGATCACTATCAAAGGGCCAACACTCTGGAATAATATTCCAGAGCATCTTAAAAATGCATCCTCTTTCACAGCTTTCAAAGGCAAACTATATAGTTTTCTGTTGGACAAATAATTGCTGCTCATTAAGAACTAATTATTCTCATTGTAAGGAAACAAATATGGAAATGATGCCGATAATAACGATCCTGTATCTAGTGGCATACTTACTACTTTATTATTAACATTATTGTAACATTTTTATTACAGCATTATTATTTTCTATGAATGCTACATTTAATTTAACTATATGTCTAACCCTCTTATTTGTTAGTTTAATTACATGTCTACTTATAAGTTACTATTAATGTTGAATAACCATTGTACAAAATGGAAATAAATGTTTTTGTTTTGTTTTTTGTTTGTTTTGTTATATCATTCCAGACACCCTACGTTCAACTTCTCCAAATGACACTTCTCCATTCCCTTCCAACTTAGTTTCACTAACTGCAAGCACATCAGCCTTTCTTTCAGCAAACATACTCCTTATCACCTCCCTCTTACTTTCACTTAACCACAACCACTCACTTTCAGAGACCCAATTACTAGGGTTCTGGCTGGATCTCTCCTGCCAGAATACCCCCGAGTTTCTTGGCTACTTGTAGGAAGACAATATAGAGGCGTGGATTCCCGTTCCATCCGCTTCACCCCTTATAGTCGACTTTCAGGACACGCAAGGGAACACGGAGGTGGTCTTATGCCCCCCCCCCATCCAAGAGGAAAGGTGCCCCCAGATGCAAGGCTGTGCCATGGAACAAGTCAACACCAAGGAACACTGTTTATTTGGTTAAACGCCCTGGCGTAATGTAGATAGACATGACTAGAAAGTAATTAAAAAATCACATCTAGCCACAAGGATTCTCTGTGATCCTGCCAACCAAGACGTAATCAATGGGAGTGTATGATTAGCGCCCCCATTCACCATATATCTATTTGTAGACCGTGAAATATCTGTCTGTCTGTCTATCCTTCTATCTATATATCTATCTAGCAGTACCTGCAATTTTCACATCATTATACGAATAAACAAAACAACACCTATCGGGCAAGCGAAGTAACAAGAAAAAGTCGATTAATTTTACAAATATTCAACCCAACTTGAACATAAGTCGATATCAGAAACCGAATGGAGGATTATTATTTTCCGTTAACTCTGTTATGGCTTTGGAAAAAGAGGATCATTTCTTTCCTTAATGGGAAATTGCCCCTTAGGATTCCACGCCCATCCATCATTGAAAAATACCACCAAGTCTCTATGAAAACTGCTGATCCTTTTCAACAAGGTTGTCTTGGAAGGGGCTATAAATTTTATGTCATTTCTTAAATCTTCACCGAAAGCGAAAAACAGGAGAGAGAGAGAGAGAGAGAGAGAGAGAGAGAGAGAGAGAGAGAGAGAGAGAGAGAGAGAGAGAGTCTGTCTGTAATAGATGTCCTATTTCTCTCTCATTCTTTCTCTGTATATATATATATATATATATATATATATATATATATATATATATATATATATATATATATATATATATATATATATATATATATATATATATATATATATATGTAATCTCTTCGGAAAGTAGTCGTATTATAGATAGATTTACCTAGTGTCTTATATGATTTTTTTTTTTACTTTACCAATAGTGGGATAACCACTTTGTTTTGTTTGTATACCAATATTTCTTTAACTTATATAGGGTATTTAAACTATTTCCATATCCTCCTCCTCCAACAAAAATAATTTAAAGTGCTGCATGTGAAATGAAACTACCTGTTCCTTGTTCAAATAGGTACCTGAGATGGTTATTAATTTTTGAAGTTCTTTGATTGTGAAACATATTGGACACCCTCTTAAGGAGCCGGTTTCCTTTTTGCACTATCATTTATTTACGAAACTAAACTACATCCTGAGAGTTAGATACTGTAAAGTCGTTGTATGGAGACAGAACAGTCCAGGCCGTAACAAGAAAATGAGATTATGACATTCCAGCCATGCATTAAAGAACTTTTAGGTTCTGAATTTTCTTATTATGATTTCAACAAGCTTTTCAATTAGATTCTGGCTGGGGGTCTAAGTTCTTCATATCCAGGAAACACTAAAAGAGGTGAATGATCTTCGTTTAATGAATGTACTGGGCTCGGAGTATTGTTATGTTATATCCTTTTCATTCTCTATGCGGACAGTTTCTGTTGCTTGGATCCACAGGGTCATATATTCCAGTGTCTAAGAAAGTTTTTTGTCCTCTTGTCCAAAAATCCTCTGGCATTCTAGTACTTATGTCAACTTGTGTCTAGTTAGGATTGTTATTTTTCTTGTATTTCATTACTTCTCCAGTCACCGGTTGAGTAATAGGCTTAACCGTAGTATCCTTGCAGACCTCCTTCAATACCTTATCAGTTATATACCGGACTTCATCATGTTTTATGCCCATGAATTCTCCCTGGGCATACCATAAATATTACTATGAGAAGAGGAGAAAGAATTCCACCATTGCATTCTCTGCGTATCTTAGAAATAAGTTGAAATTGATACTTTTAATGTTGGGAGAGAAATGAAAATTCCATTCCTCTTCTCCAAAAAGTGACATGGGAAACGAATAAAGGGTGCACTGTATTTCGGTTTTCAGGTATAGATATCCACCATAGTGTGCTCTGGGTGTCGTAGACGGTAATTAAATGAGATGGGGGAGCAAGGAAGCTGATAGTTCTCCCAACCTGAAGTTTTGGTCTTACCGAAAGATAGAGCTTATAGAAGAAGAGATGACACGTAGGTTATTATTATTATTATTATTATTATTATTATTATTATTATTATTATTATTATTATTATTATTATTATTATTATTAATTTCGGTAGAGTCAAAATATCATTATCAAAGCTGTCATATTGTTTGTGTATCTCTCTCTCTCTCTCTCTCTCTCTCTCTCTCTCTCTCTCTCTCTCTCTCTCTCTCTCCTCTCTCTCTCTCTCTCTCTCTCTCTCTCTCTCTCTCTCTCTCTCTCTCTCTATATATATATATATATATATATATATATATATATATATATATATATATATATATTATATATATATATATATATATATATATATATATATATATATATATATATATATATATATATATATATATATATATATATATATATGTATATATATATATATATATATATATATATATATATATATATATATATATATATATATATGTGTGTGTGTGTGTGTGTGTGTGTGTGTGTGTGTGTGTGTGTGTGTGTGTGTGTGTGTGTGTGTGTGTGTGTGTGTGTGTGTGTGTGTGTGTGTGTGTGTGTGTGTGTGTGTGTGTGTGTGTGTGTGTGTGTGTGTGTGTGTGTATGCAAAACTCATAGTCAACCCTGAAATATAAATGACGATGTTGTTAGCAGTTAGAGAGTCCTTCCGAAATCTGTCTTGACGATACTGATTTTTTTTTTTTATATTATTGTTTGTAAACTATGACAACATACTTTACATTCTTTTTTGAAGTTTGTTTCAACCAATGAAAGAGTGAGTAACGTTGTCGTAGAATCACTTTGTATTAGCTTACGGTTTTACGGCTTTTGCACAGCCTGACACCAAGCCTCTCCATTCATCTGGGCTTGAAATTAGCGCTCACCTGAGCCGTCTAGCTATCCCATTGACTAGATGACTAACGAACTGAGCAACGTCCTGAAATGGTTTATATATTTTGTGTAATTATTCTTAATAAGGAAAATTCCTCCTCAGTTAATTTTATGTTTATTCTTGTTCACATGCTCCCGGTTAGAATATTATGAATAACATTAGGATGTTTAAGCAGGCGTAGGTGTATTTTCCTTGGACAGTTAGAGACAATTTATCCAAAATGAGAGTAATTTCCGCTTGTAACATTACAGTTTCAATATTTACTGTATTTGGACGCCATTTACATCCATGAATAAATCAACTATTCTATATATATTATTGCAGTAGCAACAGCAGCAGGTGGTAGTAGTAGTAGTAGTAGTAGTAGTAGTAGTAGTAATAGTAGTAATAATAGCAGCAGCAGCAGCAGCAGCAGCAGCAGCAGTAGCAGCAGAAGAAGAAGAAGAAGAAGAAGAAGAGTGGGGAAAATAACACTTAAGCTGGAAATGTGTTGTCCCCATAAATATATAAAATGAAGTCTCTCTCTCTCTCTCTCTCTCTCTCTCTCTCTCTCTCTCTCTCTCTCTCTCTCTCTCTCTCTCTCTCTCTCTCTCTCTCTCTCTCTCTCTCTCTCTCTCTCTCTCTCTCTCTAAGGCTACTGCCCTGGGGAGGATGGTCTTACATATCAAGTTCTCCGTCTTCTTCAGAAAGTTCCTGGTAACCCCCTACTGCAGCTCTTCAATCTTTGCTTTTGCTTGGGGGATGTGCCCTCTGCCTGGACCAGAAGCACTATTATTCCTCTACCAAAACCTGGAACCGACAAATTTAGGCCTATCTCCCTCACCTCCTGCTTCAGCAAAGTGTTTGAACGCATCCTTCTTGCCCGGCTCATGCACCGTCTACAGGATAAACTCTCCCCCAGTCTTTATGGTTTCCTCCCACAACGGAGCACACATCACTGCCTCGCTGAACTCTACACCCGTCTTTCTCCCACCAGTGTGGTCGCCTTCCTGGACCTCAAATCTGCCTTCGATATAGCCAACAAGGAAATTATTCTTGACCAGCTGGTGGACTTTGGAGTTCGGGGGAACATACTGAAATGGATACGGGGATATCTCTGCAACAGAACATCAAGTGTCCTTTTTAAAGGGTCGTATAGCTCCTATGAACGGTTTGAACTGGGTACTCCTCAGGGGGGTGTGCTAAGTCCTTTTCTATTCAATATCCTTATGCATCGTCTACTCTCCCTCCTTCCTGTCATCCCCGGTACTACAGTTACCTGCTATGCGGACGACATATGCATCCACACGACCTCAACTCACGACCTTCAGCACATGCTCCATGATTTTTACGTGTCTGCTACCTCCTGTGGCCTTATTATCTCCCCAGAAAAAAGCAGGATTTTTACTTCACGCAACTGCAGAGCACTGCCCGCATTCGCCATGGGTGGTAATGTCATCCCTCACTGCACACAGTACACGTATTTAGGTGCACCAGTCCGGATCACCCCAGCTATACCTGCACGTCAACGAATTCATCCCTTTGTGAAGAGCCTTCTTGACCGTCTGGAGCCCCGCTTTGCACCTGTCAAGTGGCTTGCCAACAATGCTGCAGGAGTCTCCATCCCAGTGGCGAGGACCCTCTACATCCTACTACTTCGGTCAGTGGTTGACTATCTGTCTCCTGCCTTGTGTCAACTTCCTAGACCAGCTCTCGAGCCACTTGAAAAGTTCCAGAATCGAGTCATGAGATTTATCTTGGGATGTTCTCTCTCTACCCGTATTGTGAGTATGCAGTTGGAGCTCAACTTGCCCCCTCTTGTGGAGAGGATTTATGCCAATGTGTCCTATTTTACTGTTAAGTGTCTTCACTACCCCTTTCTTGCTCCGTACTTCTCTGCTGTCATGAGGACGTCCCTGGATCCAGACGCACCCAGGCTCCCACTTCGAGCAGGAGGTCATAACCTTATCAGGGTGGTGAGTGACATTCTCCGTGGCCTTGACATCGACCTGCCAGTGCAGGCGGCTGTCCCAGATTTACCACCCTGGCGTGTCCCCCTCCCCGCTGTCACATATACACCGACCTCGAAGGATGTCTATCCCCCCTTGCAGAGACAGTTAGCTCTGGAGACTATCGCTGATGTATCCACGTCTGTCCCTGCAGCACACCACGTCTATGTTGATGGTTCTGTGCAAGCAGATGGGAGGGCGGCATGTGCTGTGTTTTCCCCCACCATGGAGCCGCCTGTGCCGGCTGATTCATGGATTGGCCGTAGACTACCCACCTCGTCGAGCTCCACCTACTGTGAACTGAATGCCATCTTGGATGCCGTGACTCTCCTTGTTCGACGACGAGTGAATGGGGTAATAATTTGTGACTCCCAATCGGCCCTACAAGCCCTATCCTCGCCAAGACCTATCTGTGGCCGTGCTGTGGGAGATATACTATGTCGCCTCGTGGCCGCTCGGGATGCTTCTCTTGTTGTGTCGTTTGTATGGACTCCATCCCACATTGGGCTGACTGGCAACGACACAGCGGATCGTCTTGCCAAGGCGGCCTGTATGCTGGATGGGCATGCTGTGGACGCTGAGCCCTCCCTCCGATGCCTACGTAACATCATCTACTCAGCTGGGTTTGCCATGACGGTCCAGCGCAGGGACACAGAGAGGGCCAACAGTGTGTCCATACAGCACCATGATCACTTTCTTCACAGTCGCTACAAGTATCGCAGACGCGGGTTAATGGTGCGGAAAAACAATGTAGTTAGTGGTCGGCTCAGAATGGGGTATCGGCCTTTATGGCAGGTCTCCCAGACTCTAGATATGCCACAGTACACCTCCTGTAAATTATGCGACCGTCCTAATGCTAACACTCTTGACCACTATTGTCTTCAGTGCCCCACAGTGAGAGATGTTTTACCACGAGGTCAGAACTTAATACAGATCTGCTCATTTTTACTTAATGATGACAACCTTGATGTTATTCTTGCTCGTTATCCTCACTTTGGTGGCCATTAATAATATTGAATTATACATATATTTTCTGTATGTTGCTGTATAATTCTGTTTGTGCATTCTGCGTTTCTCTGAGCTTTACTTTTGCATATAATGTACTCTGTGCTGCCATACTGTGAGTTGTGTGTTAGTATGCAGCAATGTTTTATCAATATGTACACCTCCCTGTAAACTATGTTCAATTCTTGGTTTTGTATCCATTTGAAGCATTATTTGTATGAATTCATATAATGTCTGACGCCTTGGCGCAATAAATTAATAAAATAAATAATAATCTCTCTCTCTCTCTCTCTCTCTCTCTCTCTCTCTCTCTCTCTCTCTCTCTCTCTCTCTCTCTCTCTCTCTCTCTCTCTCTCTCTCTCTCTCTCTCT
>JAXCGZ010012620.1:0-2500 GCA_037179515.1 Halocaridina rubra | reverse complement strand
TGGATCACTGTCAAGAGATTAGGAAGTCAAATACTGTTACATTGACGATTGCATAACTGTCATGAACCTAAAATCTCCAGGGACTCTGCAGACAAGTAAGTTTTGGCAGGAGAGTGAAGTCAGCGGAATAATGAAAGAATATTCAAAATCTCCCACAAGTCAGGGAAGTCGCTGCCGATTGCAAAAAGGTTTAAATCATTTAACAAAATGAATAGATACAGAGAATGCGGTCATTAAACGTCAATAGATCATCCTTAGCTAATATAATAGATAAATTTTCTAAAATAGACAATGGTTTCTCTTCATTAAATGTTGTAAAATGCTCATGCAATAAAGAGGAACTGTTTGAAATGTTACCCTTAAATATATATAATTAGAGAAACTCGGCTAAAGTAATATTCTTGTAAGCTGGTTGCTTTTTATATCTTCATAAGAGAAAATATTTGGCAGTCTTTGTCCCGCAGCAACTGGAATGAATATTATGATGGTAATCTTACTGCTAACAATAGAATCTTTCAAGGAGATTGCTTACGGTTGAAAGAAGTCTTGAGAGTACGAGTATAATTACGGAAACCAATTATGGAAGCTTATTCAACCATGGAAGTATATTAATCAACATAATGCAACGGGCAACAGGCTCGCCTTGTCACACTAACTGACATAAAGGCACAGGGAATGAAAAGAAAGAAAGGGCAACTAATATAGTTTAACTACAGAAAGAAAAGTTATATTAGCAGAATGATAAAAAAATATATGAAATAACCTGGTAGAGTCCGCAACTCGGTAAGCGACTAACGGGAGTTCAAGCCCTCCGCGCGGCGTTAGGGAGGGCATTCTGCCTTTGGCCCGATTTCTTAAACAGTGTAAACCTAGGATACCATATTGTTAGTTAGCTAGACACACATAAATGGATGTCATAAACGCATCTGACGCTGTTCTGTGTATGGATCCTAGCCATACACAGAACCGCGTCAGATGCGTTTATGAAATCCATTTGTGTGTGTCGAGCTAACTAACAATATGGTATGCTAGGTTTACACTGTTTAAGAAATTGGGTCTTTATCCCATAACTCCAACAGAATTGTGTCCACTCCCATTCGAATAGGGACAAATTGTGACCCATAAACGGTACTTAAAATAGAGAAACTATTCGTCTAAAGACAAACTAAACTGTATGTACATATCAGGATATTCATAATGAGCGTGCCATTGTTAGGTGTATTAACTAAGGCTTGGTTCAATCTGCTGATATCATCGCAATAAAAATACAGCTTGAAAGACTATATACACAAACAAAACATGAATATAGTAAGTACTATACAGAAGGCTCAAATTACCATTCGATTTCGCTTAAAAGTAAAATAATTTTCATTCCTTACAATTTATACCATATATATATATGTGTGTGTGTGCATATATATATATATGTATATGTAATATATTGTATATATATATATTATATAGTATATATATATATATATATATATATATATATATATATATATATATATATATATATATATATATATATATATATATATATATATATATATATATATATAATATTCTTTTCTCTCTCTCTCTCTCTCTCTCTCTCTCTCTCTCTCTCTCTCTCTCTCTCTCTCTCCCTCTTTATATATATATATATATATATATATATATATATATATATATATATATATATATATATATATATATATATATATATATATATATATATATATATATATATACATATATATATATATATATATATATATATATACATACATATATATATATATATATATATATATATATATATATATATATATATATATATACATACATATATATATATATATATATATATATATATATATATATTATATATATATATATATATATATATATATATATATATATATATATATATATATATATATATATATATCCATTTAGTGACTGCTTACCGAACCTCTCCTACTTTGCGCAAAAGTTTGAACTCAATACACGAGTAGAAGTAGCTAAACCAGAAAAACTATCTAACTACACATACACTATTGAATAAACCCAATCATGATGTTTCTTTCAAGTTAAACATCGTCAGTGTGACTTTAATATGGGATAATAATTGGTCAGGACTAAGAATAAAATGGGATTATTAAGGCAAGAGAGTTAGTTATATAGAAAGCAATGTAAGGGTTAAAACAGTTGGCTTGTAACGCAAACTGACAAAGACGCCCCAGGAAACTAAAGGTGAGATAGTCATTGCTTTGCTTCAACAGAAAGTATGCAATAGAAGTGGGAACAAGGTAGAAAAGACTTCGTATAGGAATGAACATCATGATACACTTATTCCTGTCGAGGAAATTAATTCAAGCTTTGTAGTTTTGAGCATTATTTTATTATTAATAATGTAGGCGTCTACGATAAGTTTTCCACTTTATTTTCTCATGTTATTACTTAGTATTTCATATTTTTCTTTCAAGCAAATGAATAGCATAACTTCTTTCTGCTA
>JAXCGZ010012619.1:7500-20723 GCA_037179515.1 Halocaridina rubra | reverse complement strand
TACAATTTGTGTTTTTGGAGGTAGTATTCTGTGAATTTTAGGGATTGTATTATTAAACCAAAATCACCTACTGTATATGCTTGTCCTGCATGGGGTGTTATTGTGTAATCATCATTTGTGTTTAGAAAATACTCTTATATTTTTTCTGTTATGGGAAGTGATGGAAAGGGATAGGGAATTAGGTTGCTGCAAATCACACTTCCCTGAATTTCGATACTTGCTGCATCACAATTCATACAAACAGTGAAGGTGGTGGAATGTTATGAATCCCTTGGATTCATTTCTAGCTTTTGGGTGGGTGAATATCTACATAGAAACATTTTCTAGCATTGAACAGTTAGGGTCCTATACTATTTCAAGGTTATACATGCTAAGAAAAAGGATTTTCATAATACTGTATCATATATGAGGTTTCACTGTAGCTGTGCTAAATGGGTTTGACAGAAATAGTAATCAGAAATTCATTGGTTTCAAATGGCATACAGGTGAAATAATTTTGGACATGGCTTAAGACAAAATTTCTACTTTTATTTATGAAGAATATATCTGATATTTTCTTACGCCAAACGTGTCAAAAAAGCTTCCTGGGGCAGGATTTTAAGTCTTCCTTATTTCAAAATTATTTCTTTGGAGAAAAAGGAAGGACTGGTTAGAATTAGTTGAAGTTCCATTGCAACGGCTTATTTGCATGTACATAGAATTTACCTTTCTTATCTCCACATCTTTAATATAGGGACTTATGAAATTGGTTACTAGTATAAAGCTCGAAGTTACTGATATTGAGACTTACTGAGGACTTAATTAGGGAGCGTCAGTATATTAATGCGTTCAAGACGTTATCGACTGCACTCACTGTGCGACTGATTTGGTCTGAGTAGAGTGAGTTATGGAATTAGCTGCAAAACCTATTTTACACTACTTAGATATATAATCATGACTACCTCTTTGCCAGGACCTATGGTTACCGGCATGAGTATATAGGCAGATAGTTGTAATAAAATGATTTTTTTTTAATTTTATACAGAGAGTACTAACTGCAGAATATATTCATGGTTTGAAAGTCAGTGACAAGGAAGGAATGTTAAAGGCTGGTCTTAATTTAATGGATGTCGACAAAAAACTCATCAACGCGTTTGCTGAACAGATCTTCCATACTGGTTTTGTACATGCCGACCCTCACCCAGGGAATGGTAAGTGTTGTACAGAAATGATTACAGGGGACTAATTTGTCGAAGGCTTTTGTTATTGTGTTGGTCTGAATGATTTCTTAGAAATGTTGTCGTATTATGAAAGGTCTTCATTTTGTACTTGGTTGTGCAAAAGTTATTAATATACATATGACTAATATTGCAGTTCTGATTCGACGCAGCAAACATGGAGGAGCAGAGATTGTGATATTAGATCATGGCCTATACCAGTATCTTCCTACTAGCATCAGGCAGCCTCTTTGTCGCTTGTGGAAAGCGATAGTTGTTGGCAATCATGATGAGATGAAAGAAAATTCTGGTCAATTAGGAGTCTCTGGTAAGCTGATATAATTAGTTGGAGTAGAACATGAAGGGAATGTACTAGTAATAATTATTTGCCGCAAATCAGATAATTGAAGTGGTGAGCAGTCTAAGGTGTGATGAAGCCCTGCTGCATCACTTTTGTTGCAGTTGTGGCCCTCTAGATAAATTAAGCTGGATATCGTGTCATGTTGAGTTTAATAGATAAATTATAATATTATGAAGTGTTGTTTTCAATTTTTGTACCCACATCATGTTATACTTGCAGGCAGTATACTGTCTATAATCCTCGGAATAATTTTTCCTTATTATGAGGGTGCACTACTGTATCATGAATACCAGTATAATAGCATCAGATAAAAATTTTGGTAATTAGATTCACTGCTAATGTTTACCATAGTATTAAAGCCTTTCAAAAAGACAAATATATTATCCTATAGAAGACAACTAATAATGTAGTTTTTATGAAATACGGCACTGGTAAAGCGTGAAGCTCTTGAACAGACTCTAATATGAATTTATAATTTCACCAAATGCTGATGATGCAGTCATCTGAATGAAATGTTTAGCAGTAATATAAAATAAAGTTATTAAGTTTCCAAAAGAGTAACCCAACCTCACAGCCCACATTTTGAATGTGTATTTAGGAAAGATTTGTGAGATTACCATTTCAGCTAGGATGTTACTGCTGCTGTTATGTGATTACATGTAGCCAGTGAAATTGCACCGAGAATTATTGTCACCAGTCCTTTCACTGAAAGGGATAAATTTATTAGTAATATCCACTGGTAACAAGAATTAGTTTTTTCATCTTTAACCTCATCTCCACAAACTGGCATGATTACCATAATCATTACAGAAGGACAAATGCAGTGGACTTTTATCTATATTTAAAAAGTTTTTGTGTTTTATTTGGCTAAACTTGGACAGATTGTATGTGGCAGCTGATAAAGTATTACAGAATGAGTTTACTCCACTGATTACTGCTGCATGTATCAATTAGTCTTTTTATACTATTTCACATGATGGGGAGGAAGAATTCCACTCTTGTATTTTAACTAAAATAAATAGAGAAGTTGGTGGGGTCTTGCAGTGCCTCCCTACCAATATTTTTTTCCTTGCCTATAAACAACTGGCATAGGCAAAGATTAGCAAGGTATGTGCAGTCTCTACTACCTTAATTCTTTTCTACGGCTACAGCTATCCAGCTTGCTTTGTAGAATTGTCCATTATAGTTGGAAAAAAAAAAGGTAACTTGCTTGTACTTTTTACCATTAAAGAAAGAAAAAATATTACATTTAAATATAAATGTATCTACAGTATCTTATTTTATGTCGTTTTATTCGTGGGCATAGTAATGTATTTTTTAATATGGAAAAGTCCTGAGCAGAAAGCATCATATTATTTCTTGTAAAAATCGATGTAATGTAACCTACTCGTGGGAATTCTTTCTCTCTCTGATGTACTATTTCATCTTTGTGAATTGGTTTTGTTAGTTCATTTATGTTTGTGATATGGTGGCCTTAGTTAATATATCTCTTTTATCATTAATACTGATATCAAGCTAATTTTCACATCTTTGATGGTTGGTGAGAGCAAACGTCACATCTGTATTCCCATTGTGATATAAAATCTAAATAAAAAGGCAAAGGTATTGAAGGACTAACTGTCAGCTCCTCCCTAAATTTTTTTCTTGCCATAGAATAGTTGATAGTAAGCAGAAGCCTGTGGTATAATGAAGCTTTTCTGCAACCCCTTTTTAAAAGTTGCAGACGCTCTGTTATCGGTGGGGTATAGTGTAAAGTTGAGAATAAAAAGACATCTGTCTTAGCTGATGCAGTGTATTACTTGTTTCTGTCACAATATTGCTGATTACTTTCTGTACTTATGTGTGTGAATTCTATTCTAATTTTTATTGTTATACATATATCACCTTCTCCTACTAGAGACAGTAGGGTAGGCAACCATAAGTAGAAAAAAATACATAGGGCAGTGATATTGCATTTTTTCATAATTTTTAATCATAAACATTCATTCACAAGTAGGCTTATGCATACTAGATTTAGTAAGCATTATCAGACTAATGCCAATAACTTGTACGATGCGATGTGTAAATGCATTTCAAATCGGCATTTAGCATTGCCTTAACTATGCACTCTAATTGCTAATTTAAAATACATACTCACATCTAATAATTGAAAGTGTATGGCAGAATCATGTAATCAAATTACAGTAGACTGTAATTTTGTTTTGTTTGCTTAGCTCAACAATTTATATCAGAAGTAAGGCCTTTCTTGCATATTTTCTCATGTTTTAGAGTACAGTATTGCTCTTACATCTAAGGTGCTTCTTCTTATACTAATCTCCTTAATAGGGTTGACTCTAAGGCTGTCAGATTCATTTATGACCCATCTCTTACTTCTAACCTGGATTCTCTTTCTCTTTGCTGCAAGGTATCATCCCTTTCTCTTTGCTATCGCTAATACTTCCATTGCTGCATTGATGAGTTGGCGAGTTGTATCCCTCCTCCACTGCCGAGGCCAGGTAACACTTGCTAAGCGGCCTCGTCTCACAGGTACTGTGTGGAGATTTGCAGCTAGCAGATTGGTTGGTGCAGTGACTGCATCTTCCCATCTATCTCCAGACTGGAACTTTCTTCCTCCATTTGTCTTTCATAATTCGTATAACCTATCTTCGTTCAAAAAGCGGATTTATCGTCATCTAAGGGTGTAATTCTGCCATAACTCTGGGTCCTTAGTACTCTGACTATTCTTTCAGCCTGTCCTTTTCCTTTGCGTATCATTATCTCATCTCTGCCTTCTCCTTAGCCTTTTTCTTTCCTTTCATCTTAATGTTTTCTTCATGCCTTGGCCTTTATTGATGTGGGCAATTTTCACGCCTCTTCTGGTGTTACTCATAAGAAAAAAAAAAAACTGAATCATGCTGGTTCCTAATTTGCATATTTAAAAAGCTTAGTGCTGCAGCACCTTGTATTGGAAGAAAAGCATATACTATTCCTTACCTTAAAATGCCTGAGAGTGCACACTGGCTAATTAATTACTTCCCTTTGCTCTGCATTATTCCTTTTAGTGCATGAATAGTATGCCTAAGCACATTACTCATGAATCTAACAACTTGCTAAGTTTGATTAGTATTTGCATGCATTAAGTGTCAGTTTTAGTCCTGATATCAATAATGTTGATATAATGTTGCACATACACAGCTGATGGCTACAGATTCTTCTCAATGATGGTGTCTCAACGTTATATAGCACCAATTGGATCTAGCCAATTGGAAAACGAGTTTTTAGGACGTCATGGCCCCAAGCGTTTTACCCGTCTGGATTGGAAGAGAATGTCGAAGGAGGATAGGAAAAGGATGCAGATAAGAATGGAGGATGCTCGAGATAAAATGCGAAGCTCATTTGAGCATCTCCCTTCAGAGCTGTTCTTAGTTTTGAGGTAGTAAATTACAGTACTTTGGAGTATTTACAGAGTATTCATCCTTCTTAGTTAACCTAGTAGATACGTAAAAGACTGACTTCAAGGTCATCATTGCTCTATGATGCAGTAGTGCACCCATTCCCTCCTACAGCTCTCTGCATCGTGATTGGCTTTGGCAATGATTCCTTCTAATTTACCTTTTGTATTAGATCATTACAGAAAATAAGTATGCTAGGGTTTATACGTCAGGCTGCGGGAAATTAACAAGGTGATTTTGTTTCAGCCGCTGGATATAGAATGTTTGCCATAGCTCTTGTGCAGCGCTATGTTGCTCCTCCAGAGGGTTTTGTCCAAGATATCTTTGACATATTTTATGATGAAAAGGGGCCAAAATATATTTCGCATGATGATTTCCATAAGTTACCTGAAGAGGAGAAGCAAGAAATCCGTAAACAAGTCATGGAAGTTCACGATCGCGTTTTGGACATCTTTCAAAGCCTTCCAACTGATTTGTTTCTAATATTTAGGTAGGAAGGAATAAGGAATGCATGAAACTATGAATAATGCAAGTAGAAGAGGTAAATGGAACAGACTCTCAATTGGAAGTACACTGGCCAAGTGATTTCATAATCTTTCGCCTAATTACAAGAGGGTGTGCATAGGTACAGACACTTGTATATGACCACCGCATGCATAGATTCACATTGGAGTTTGTTTAACTAATAACCTGAGAGGCATTCAAGGACGTTTTTCATTATTAGTATATGCCTATATTGACAAGCATAAATGGCAATTATGGCATGCACTAGGTCATTTATCTCCTATATATACGCAAAGACTAGTATTTATATAGAAGTCAGTAGTCCCTCTATGTGCATGTTATATACACTCAGCATATTCTTATGTTTGTCTTAAATATTTAATAGGCATTTACTTACAACTAATAGAATCTGATGGGGCATGTCTTTAATTATTGACATAGAATGAGATAATTTTGTTTAAATTACATAGTTTGGGTAACAAGATAATATCTGTGGCTTCTATTATTTTATGAAAGGTTATAATGGAATAATTACCACAACTTAAAATTATAAATCTACTACTCCTGATTATGTCTGTTTAAATCCGAACTTCGTTGAATTGAGGTCTGTTAATTCGAAGGTTTTATATATATATATATATATATATATATATATATATATATATATATATATATATATATATATATATATATATATATATATATATATATATATATATATATATATATATATATATATATATATATATATATATATATATACATACACACAAACGCTCCCCAGCTTACGAACGAGTTAGGTTCTAGAAGTCTGTTCGTAAGTAGAATTGTTCGTGAGTTGTGTTTAGCCAAAATAAGTACAGTACTGTACAATACATAAATATACTAAAGACAACTACTACATAAAACTAAAATTAGGAAATAAAATACACGGGTATTAATAATTCTGTCATAAGTCTGGGTCCTCAGTACTTTATTCTTTCAGCCTGTCCTTTTCCTTTGTGTATCATTATCGCATCTCTGCCTTCTTAATAATGATAATAATAATAATAATAATAATGATAATTTGTAATACATGTTGTTCTGTATAAATAATCACCTCTGAAAGGTGCTAAGATTTTGTGGAGTTACGTATTATGAATTTGTTTCCTTAGCATAAAAACACCATTTTATTTAATAAACCATAAAACATAACTCATTAATAAATTGTAATATGCACAGTAATAATAAGCAATTGTAATGGTAATACAATAGTGCACCAACCTTCTAAACACTGAAATGGCATTAATTTTTTTTGAAGCAACACTAACATCAATAGCCTTACGCTTTTCACCACGCATGATTTCTACTCGATGAGTATGATATTTCGCGGCAAAAAACCTGATACACAACGGAGACTTTCAATGTCTATGGGATGCGATCTGAGAATAGACTGGAGAGAAGGGTGACTTACAAGTACACTGCTGCCTGTTCCTTGTTAGCAGCCGAACGTTGAATTTGATGTTAAACTGTTTTGGTATATTTTTTATAATTTTTATAATATATATTATATTTTTTTTTGTAGAGAGAGAGAGAGAGAGAGAGAGAGAGAGAGAGAGAGAGAGAGAGAGAGAGAGAGAGAGAGAGAGAGAGAGAGAGAGAGAGAAACATTTTTTAAATATGAAACTATTTTTGATTCACACTAGGAAATAATTTGATGCTCTGCTCATTGGCGATGACTCGTGTGTTCACCTCCTTTTATATGCTTGTTTTATGGAACTTTTTTGGCCTTACAGTGAATATTTAGTAATTTCGCTGTTTAGCAATGAGTAAGGATTTTATTTAAATGTTCAGTCAGAGTTTAATAGCAAAGGCTAGCAGTCATGTCATATATTTAATAACAAATCTTAAATATAAGTGCTGAAACATATAATAAAACTAATTATATTTCTGCAACGCAAAAGAAATCTAAGCATTACTCTATTTGTATATAAAGTATTATCTTCTGTTACTCCCTCAGGCCTGCCAGGTTTTGTCTGGCTGATCTATTGTCATTTGTCGTCTATAATATATATATTCTGGGTTAGTCTGCAGTGACTTTAAATTTCAGTTTTACATTCTCAGGTGATTATAATTGTTTATGTACTGTTCTAATATGCAAAACTCTGATTTTGTATATATCTGTCCATTACTGACAAGTATGAAATTAAATAACAAGAATTATACTTTACAATGACGTGTTCAGATGATGTTACATCCTCTAATATACCAGTAAAGATAATGATGGGTACATAATCAAATATTCGCTGTTCCTATTATATCTTGTGTTCCTTATCCACATATCCTCTTGAACAGTACCATGTTACACTTTTCAGTCGTGTAATACATTTACATTACAGTTTGTATACAGCATTTCGCTCTTTATAAGTCCCTTTTATTCAAAGTATTTCACTTATCTAATCATTATATAAGTTCCATCAACTTGCAGACTACATACTATTTGCGGAAATGCTCATGCAGCGGCCAGTTGAGAGCAAGAGCTTTAAATCATTAGCCATTGTCCTAAGTTCAGCTGAATTACAGTACATGCAAGAGATGGCTGCCAGCAGGTTTGATCAGATAAATGATATTCTACAAGATTTGCCTAGAGCTATGTTGTTGATTATACGGTAGGTGAGCTAAGAGGAATGAATGATATATATCTATTTTCACATGTACAGTAAGAATTTTATTAAGGTCATAGCTTCTTGTTCAGTTGTCTGAAATCCCAGGGCAATTATCTGCAACAGTGCACTCCATACTTAGTGATGTATTCATTACATCTGCAAACTAGTAACTGTTGCTATTTCTGTCCCTTCCACATCCTCAGTATGACTAATGTGAATTTTTTTTCAAGCTAGTTATGGTAGAGGGTGGTTTTGAATTGTGGTCCTTTGTGGTAGATCAGTCTTTGATCCATCAGGCAGTAATCTCCTGAAAGTGGCTTAGCTATTTTCTTATAAGGAGCCCACTTCTAAATAAAGTTTGAAAGAATTTTTAGGATCTTTTGGAATGGATATACAGTATAAGTGATTCAATTGCAAAAAGGTAACTTGCATATTGGGTCACATTTGCTTCTCAGTATATTGGTCAACAAGTTTCCTTTTCAGTTAATATTCTATATGCGTGCAATAACATGAAGTTACTGTACTTTAATCAAGTAAGATTTATATTGTTTGTGTATGCATAATATTTTAACAAGAGTTCCATTATATTAGTAAAATAGAATCTTGGTTTACTTAATATTTGGGAATTGTGTTCAAAATTTTTGTTTAAACTAAGGAAGGGAAATTTTGCCCCTTTCGGGGCCAAATTTGTGGAAATAGTGCATGTTCATTGAGATGCCTCTGATGGTGTAGTATGAGCCTTCAGAGTTGACGGGGGGCTTATACATAAGGACGTACTTGATTCTCTCTCCCTATTCATACCGAGTGGCTTTGGCCTGAAGAAGTGATATGAATGAGTTTGGGACCTATTTAGTGGGAAGCACATCTATATATCTTCATGTTATCTCAGTATCTGAAATTTTGTCTTGAGATATGATATTTCTTTTCTTTACAAGAGTCCTACATCTAAACACTAGATAGGGTTTAGGCTTTCTTTTGTAGTTATAGTTATGAAAATGCAGTACAGTAAGCTATTTCTTTTGTCTGTAAATAACTAAGTTTGCCTCTATTCTTAAATGTTCACTTTTTCTGGTTCCATTGAAGTTATATTGTCGAGCGTTCAGTGAATTATTTTATTAAAACGTAGAAAAATTGCTCAAAGAATTCTTATGACGGAAGTAGCTTGACAAATTGAAGGTCCCCTAGGAGATAACATGTAGTAGTGTTAGGTGCAAGCAAAGTAACTGTGTCATATTTAGTGTTTTAAAGAAACTGGGGAGTTTTCTGTCATTCTTAGCCCTTGCCAACTCGCCACTTTTAATGATTGCACTTGAAGAAATGGGAGACCAAGGGTGTTACCTAATGCTCTGTGAGTTCAGGTTTATATCTGTCTTGTAGCTCTGCTCCCTATTAGAGGGATTTGTGTATGGTTTAATATAGCACAAGAGCTGTATAAATAGAGTATTTACTAAATACATATTGTTTGTACAGTATATATCTCTTCTTTGGTATTTCTACAGTTATAGTTAAATGCTTTGTGGTTTACTAGTTAACATTCTTAAAATATCACCTAATGGGCAAAATGTCAAATGAAAATTGTAAAAAGTTTCTCTTGTTAGTTTAAAAATTATATTTTCATATATCTCACTGGACACTCAACAGGCTGTCTTTTGCATAATATATTTCTTGCCCACAGCCGAAATATTTTAACTGTGTTTAAGATAAATGGTCGAGTCTTTTTCTGTCATAAGTAAACTCCTTTTTATATGATTATTTACTGTTCAATATAAACTGTAAAGTGTAAAAATGCAAACTATTTTTGCGTATTGGTCATATTTTAATATTAAGCTATATAGTGTCTAATTGAAAATCTCCTTTGTAATTTCAAAAGAAATGTGAATACAATTCGTGCCATAACTATGGATCACGGCAATGTGGTTGACCGATATACGTTAATGGCTCGATCAGCTACTAGAGGAGCTTTTGTTGAAGCAAATGCAACGCTGAGGCAAAGGATGAGGGGACGATGGGAGCAGTTTTATTTTGACTATAATCTTGCGTATGTATTATTTCTATATGCATAAAATGATATACATAATCCATATACAGTATCTTAAGTTATATTGCAGTAAAAATAATTTTTTTTTATTTTTAGAATGACACTATATTGCAGTGAATCCAACAGGGTGATCACAGTTGGGAAGAGGGAGGCAGAAAGATTTCCTAACGGCATGCTTATCCTTTTGATTTCTATCCTTGTTTCACTGGCCAAAAAGAAAACACATATATTGCCAGTTCTTTGTTCATATGGCACACAGGGATAAATGATTTTGCTCTTTATAACCTGCTGTTGTTCACAACACTATAGAGACTAAGTGATTATCATATCGCATATATAGTATCCTTTTTAAATTTTGTGATGCTTTTGTTATTACTACCATAGGGTACAGAAAGCATACATAAATTCTTTATTAGTGTGTTAATATTGTTTCAATTGTAATTTCAGGAAAGAAGCCATGAAAATGTGGGTCGTCCGAAAGGTTTTATACATCTTATATCTGTTAGGACGTGTTCCAGATATGTCTCAAGTCGTTGATTAAATATTATTAAAGTTCTTTTCTAAAGATTGTTAGTTTGTGAAATATGGTATTGTTCTTGTGACTGTATACAATAGTTTCGCAGACACTGAAATAGAGGCGGTTAAAAGAGGACCAAACTTTAGATACTACGTATAGTATAAAAACTTCATGTTGTATTCTTGTATCATATAAAAGGATGAAAAATTCTTCAGGTAATGTAGTTTAAAAATTCTCCAGAAAGTAGATATTTTAAATTTATGAAAGGTTTATATATGAAAGTGTTCCATGACTTTATAGAATATAATCTATTTTTTCAATGCTAAGGAATTGCTCTCTAAAATTACGGTGATTCTTGTACAGTATGTGTTATATGATAGATTTTCTTAAAATCTGCAAATGCAAGGAAATATTGTGTAGATTTTTCAGATGTTCTTTTTTATACATTCAGTTTAAAGCAACGCATCTTCTCTGAACCCTAACAGCAATATTCGGAAATGCTAAGTTAAACTACCTAATATACAAGCTAATGCTATATAATGTACAGAAAATGGTCCTAATATTCTCTCTAATTCGCTATCTATGCACACTCAGGTGATTCATTACTTTATGTTGTTAATTTTTAATTATGATGTACAACTTTGAAATATAAAAATACAGATCTTTAGAAAGCTTTGAACTGAATATGTTGTGCCAAAAAACGAAATTAATTCTAACTGAAATAAAACCTTTCAATGTCATAAGTAGTACCAGCATTTCAACTGAGATTAACATCCTCCAAATACGATCCTAAATCCGGAAAGCCTTTCCCATCAACAGACAATAATCATGTAGAGAAAGGGTGTGCTGTGTTTTTCTCGACTCGGGAGGTGACAGACTCGCCATGGAGCCCACTGCGGGTTATGAGGAATGGCATCCAGTCTTAATTCCCCATCTCCAATCTGTTTGTCCGCCCACATAATGGGGATCAATCTATCTATTCTATCTACCTTGGCTGTTTCCCCCTTTAATTGGGGGGTAGCCAATATTAAAAAAAGAAGACCATAAGGGGATTACTTTGCTCTACGGGCAATGACGAGGGAGCTAGCGACCGTTCAGATGGCACTGCTGGAGTGCCACAGCCCATCCTCCCGGCTATTCCACAACCTGTGTTGCTTTGCAACTGCCAACTCCCCTACTGCCTCTACCACAGGGCTACCTCTGTAAGATGCAGCTCCGTGGTAACAGCAGATGCCCATCAGAGCTGCGTTATAATCGCTCGCCACTCATTCCTATTCCTAGCACGCTCACTTGCTTCCCTCACATCCATTCTCCTATCATTCAGGGCTCTCCTTACTCCATCCATCCACCCAAACCTAGGCCTCCCTCTAGCATTTCTCCCATCAACTCTCGCATTCATCACCTTTTTCAGCAGTCTTTCATCATCCATCCTTTCCACATGACCAAACCATCTCAGAACATTCATATCTACTCTGGCTGCAATTTCTCTCCTCACACCCGTTCTGGGGATCAATAGTGACAAAAAACATAAGAAAAAAGAAATTCTATATAACTGAGGCACAAATCTCTCTCTCTAACTGTATTTAAATATGTTTTAATATTAAAAAAGTCGGGATGAAATAACCATGGCGTATTCTCTCTCTCTCTCTCTGTATGTGATTACCTAATTGTGCTTACGGGAAAAAACCCTAATCTCATAGTTCCCCGTCTCGTGGTCAGTTCCATTTTAATACTCAATAATACATATCATATTGTCCTTGAATATATGCATTTAGTTAGTGTGTGTGTTCTAACTGTTTAGTTATTAGTTCGGGGTTAAATATGAATTAAAAACTTCGTCCTACTTGAAAGAAAGTAGGGATAGAAACAGAGACCCTCCTGGTGGCAATGTCCAAAGTTTTTTCTGTAGGTGCCAACATAATTGCATTTCACATATAAAAAAAGGTACTTCACAGCTGTTATTTAACAAATCATTAGAATATGTTATTCTAAAAATATCTGTTACAATATAAACGTGCAACATCCATTGTTTAGATGTGATTGTTATTGTTATTATTTATAGTAATATTTGATATTAATTGGCCAGTGAGCTGGTAGTGTGCAATGATGCCAACTGTGGAGACATGTCCCTAATCTAAGGGTCAATATGCTTCCCCATGGTCGTAGGGACTAAAAAAAAAGGACTTTTGGACTACCTAGAAATTTAAACTTTCTTTTTATTTATGTGAATTCTAGCATTAAATCAGCAAATTTGCCAGTTCTGCTCACTCATTCATTACAACATTCACAGATATTAACTTGGTTACAAACATCACTACGCTCGCTGCTGTTTCACCATATGGTAGTCTAGTGAACACAGATCTCTCACTACCTGAGAAGCCTCTCCTTTGCCCTGCAGCCTCTGTTATCCTTTGACGATCACTCTTTAGTACCTGACGCTTTCTTGTAACAAGTCACTCGTTAACTTTAGTATTGTAAAGATAGGACTATGGCTGATACGCCAAAGAAATTGAGAAAGAAAAGAAACTAAA
>JAXCGZ010012619.1:0-2500 GCA_037179515.1 Halocaridina rubra | reverse complement strand
ACCCATTCTCATTACCTTACATTTTGAGGTATTGAATTTCATTAGCCACTTTTCTGACCACTCATGCAGATTATTTAGATCCTCCTGAAGTTCTCTACCATTGTTCTCGTTTTTTACTTTCTTCACAATCTTTGCATCATCTGCAAACATATTCATGAATGAATTTACAGACTCTGGTAGGTCATTTACATATACAAGGAACAAAAGTGGCCCTAAAACTGAACCCTGTGGAACTCCACTACTAACTCTTCTCCATTCAGACACTGAGTGTCTTACTCTAACCCTCTGTTCCCTTCCTTCTAAGTAAGTTTTTATCCATTCCAAGACATTTCCACCTATTCTAGCCATTGATTGCAGCTTCCTAATAAGTCTCCCATGTGGAACAGTGTCAAACGCTTTCTGGAAGTCTAGGAATATGCAATCTGCCCAGCCCTCTCTTTCCTGTAAGATTTGGCTTACCTCATCATAAAATTCTAATAAGTTTGTTACTGTTGATCTTCCTTCTCTGAAGCCATGTTGCCTCACTGACAAAAAGTTGAAGGATTCCAAGTGAAGAGAGATATGTTTCCTTAGTAGTTTCTCCATAAGTTTGCAAACTATGCTGGTCAAGGAAACTGGTCTATAGTTCAGAGCCGTATCCCTCCTTCCCTTTTTGAAGATAGGTATCACATTTGCTTGTTTCCAGCATCTTGGAATCTCCCCCGACTCCAATGACTCCTTAAATATGATACTTAGTGCCACTGATATTGTGTTTGCGCATTTTTTAAGCACATGAGGGGATATGTCATCATGACCTGTAGCTTTATGAACATCTAAATCCATCAGCGCTTTGCATACCTCTGTGGCTGTAAGGTTGATGTTCTCTAATACCGGCCCTTGAGCTTCTATCACTGCAATCTGAGGGGGTGGGGTATTTTCTACTGTAAATACTGACTGAAACTCCTTGTTCAATTCTTTGCAGATCTCTTCGTCCGTCTCAGTGATGCTTCCATCCGCTCTCTTTAGCCTTAAAACCTGTTCTTTTACCTTCAGTTTTCCTCTGATAAAGCTGTGGAAAAGCTTGGGATTTTCTTTAGCCTTCCTGGTGATGTCCCTCTCATAATCTTTCTCTGCCTCTCTCCTTTTACTTAGGTAGTCGTTTCTTGCTCTTTTGTAGGTTTGCCAGGCATTTATGTTTTTTCTCCTCCTATACCTTTTCCAGCATTTGTCTCTCCACTCCTTAGCTCTTTTACACCCATTATCGAACCATTTCTCTCTGGCATGAATTACACCTACTTTGGTGACAGGTATGCAGCAATCTACTATCTTCCCATATTTCTCACAAAAGATGTCATACATTTCTTGTACAGATTTGTTGTAAAATAAGGTTCTCCAGTCAATAACTGCAAAAAGCTCATTCATTTTGATGTAATCTCCTTTCTGATAGTTCCTCCTCATGTCCTCAGTGCCTCTACTCTCAGGAAGAATGTCTTCAATGATATACTCCATCAACAACACACAGTGGTCACTCTTTCCAATTGGTGGTTCATACTCAATATTTTCAATATCCAACACATTATCTGTGAACACCAGATCAAGTAGTGATGGCTCATCCCCACCCCTGGCTCTTGTTGGTTCCATTACATGTTGGTGTAGGAAATTCCCTTGTACGCAATCTAGGAATCTTGCCCCAAAGGAGTCCTCACCACTGTGTGGGTCAAGATTTATCCAATCTATCTCTTTATGATTAAAGTCTCCCATAATCAAAATCCTACATTTTTTCTCCCGCGCCATGTTAACAACTGAGTTTATGACTTCAATCGTACCTATATGACTTTCCTCATAAATTTCAAGCCTATTTTGGTTCCTTGGTGGGTTGTATACAACAGTTATTATAATGCTCTCTGACCCAGTATTTATGCGAGCAACAAGAAATTCCCTGAACTCACTTTCTATAGCCAAGTTTATCTCTTCAACTTGAATCCTCTCACTTATGAGCAGTGCTATCCCTCCACCAGTCCTCTCAGATCTTTCGACCCTTAGTATTCTGAAGCCCTTAGGAAAAACTGTGACACTGTTTATGTCCTCACTCAACTTAGTCTCTGTAATTGCTACTATATCTGCCTTACTGTTGTGAATCCTATCTTTTAATTCTACTGCCTTACCAGCTAATCCATCAGCATTTGTGTATAACAATCTTAATGAGGCCCCATCCCCTGATCTTCTGTCATTATCTTCTTTATCTCCCCTTTGTCTGGAAGTATTCCGTAACGAAAATTTTTCTTCTCTTCTTCATTTCTTTCATCATTTAACCTTCTTGCCTCTTGCAACAAGTTTTTGATCTTTCCCATCTCTTCCTGTGTTCTGTATCGTCTAATGAACACTTCTTTGCATTCTTGAAGGTCTTTTAGACTTTTTTTTTCTCAACAATATTTCCCTACATGTCTCCCCTCTCTCAAAGGTTACTTTTGTTGGTCTCGGCTTTCCTTCCCTCGAATATTTACCTAGTTGGTGTATGTTT
>JAXCGZ010012618.1:17500-20767 GCA_037179515.1 Halocaridina rubra | reverse complement strand
GATGCTGGAAACAAGCAAATGTGATACCTATCTTCAAAAAGGGAAGGAGGGATACGGCTCTGAACTATAGACCAGTTTCCTTGACCAGCATAGTTTGCAAACTTATGGAGAAACTACTAAGGAAACATATCTCTCTTCACTTGGAATCCTTCAACTTTTTGTCAGTGAGGCAACATGGCTTCAGAGAAGGAAGATCAACAGTAACAAACTTATTAGAATTTTATGATGAGGTAAGCCAAATCTTACAGGAAAGAGAGGGCTGGGCAGATTGCATATTCCTAGACTTCCAGAAAGCGTTTGACACTGTTCCACATGGGAGACTTATTAGGAAGCTGCAATCAATGGCTAGAATAGGTGGAAATGTCTTGGAATGGATAAAAACTTACTTAGAAGGAAGGGAACAGAGGGTTAGAGTAAGACACTCAGTGTCTGAATGGAGAAGAGTTAGTAGTGGAGTTCCACAGGGTTCAGTTTTAGGGCCACTTTTGTTCCTTGTATATGTAAATGACCTACCAGAGTCTGTAAATTCATTCATGAATATGTTTGCAGATGATGCAAAGATTGTGAAGAAAGTAAAAAACGAGAACAATGGTAGAGAACTTCAGGAGGATCTAAATAATCTGCATGAGTGGTCAGAAAAGTGGCTAATGAAATTCAATACCTCAAAATGTAAGGTAATGAGAATGGGTACAAGTGCAAGAAGGCCCAAGCTTGACTACTCGGTGGCTGGAGTACAACTTCAGGAGACAGAAAATGAGAGAGATCTAGGAGTAAACATATTGGCAGATTTGTCTCCAGAAATACATATAAATGGCGTAGTAAGGGCAGCATATGCATTCTTATCAAATGTAAGGGTAGCCTTCAGGCACATGGACAAGGAAATGTTCAGAAATATTTATGTAACCTATGTGAGGCCAAAACTCGAATATGCAGCCCCCTTTTGGAATCCGCACTTGAAAAAGCACATAGCTAAGCTTGAAAAAGTTCAAAGACATGCCACGAAACTGGTGCCAGAAATACGCAATCTCGGTTATGATGAGAGGCTGAGGGAATTAGACTTGCCATCACTCGAAGCTAGAAGAGTAAGGGGGGATATGGTGACAGTCTTTAAATTCCTTCATGGTTATGATAGAGTGGATAGGGATCGATATTTCGATATGGCTGGCTCTAGAACTAGAGGTCATAGTTTGAAGCTTCGGAAGAAAACTTGTTTGCAGGATGTAAGGAAATACTTTTTCAGTGTAAGAGTAGTTGATAATTGGAATTCGCTAAGCGAGGAGGTAGTTAATGCTACCTCAATCCATAGTTTTAAGGACAGGTATGATAAGTATCACTAAGTCTAAAAATGGAACCGATCAGGAGACGGGAAGATACGAGCTTTGGGCTCTTTCCCGTAAACACAATTAGGTAATTACAATTAGGTAATTACACACACACACACACACACACACACACACACACACACACACACACACACACACACACACACACATATATATATATATATATATATATATATATATATATATATATATGTATCATAATCCAACCTCTAATATTGTATAAAGACTAGAATATTTCATATTTCTGATTTGCCGTAATCTTGACAATTAGTTGCCGATGCTTTTACTAATTTACCTCCTAAATAGTGTTTCCTCTTGTATTCGGAAATAAATTTCATTTTACTTCCCTGATCATATAAAGAGATAAGCATTACATTAGCACATAAAATTCATATATAGAGTCAAAGAAGCTAAGAGTCTGTAGTTTAGTTTTTTGCTACAATATCTAAGGACATATCCAGTCTACTGCATTCAGATCTAAGAATTTTACCTTTTAGCTCTCATCATTGCATTCTGTGTGCGCAGAAAATTGTAATTCTTATATGTTGCTCAGTTTTGATATATCAAAACAGTCTGAATAACTTCTTTGATTTCCTATTTTTATCTGAGCAATATCTTAGTTCATTTTTAGACATAAATGCTATATGCAAACCTCATCACAATTTGGAGAGAATATATTCCAGAGACTTATAAACTTTTGCTTTGAGTTTAACTTCAATATTCCTCATAGTCAAAAAGGCAATGCATTAGGGTCGATTCCACACTCTCGAACTGCATCTCTTAAATGCCTCTACTGATTAGTACAGCAATTCCCTATAGTTGTTTCTGTTGTGTCCCCTCTAATGTTTCTTAGCCAGTATCTCTGACAATTACTACTGCTTGTCTTGAGAATTTCTGCGCTTGCCTAATACGAGTAACTGCACAGTAGAATGTACGTATCAAAAAGTCCTCGGCTTCCCCTACTGAGTACAAATTATATTTGATTATTGCTTGACTTCCCCTCTACTTGTGCTTACCATTTAAATACCTTTGCACGTTTAAGTATTTCAATCAAAGGTCTATCCCCTTTTGATTTCATTATTGGGTATTTAATTTATTTCCCTTTACTGTTCGTGCAGAGCTTCGCTTTATGTCATAATGTTTACTGAAATATAAATTATAAATGAGATATCTGCTTATCCGCCAGTTCTACTATTTATTATTATGTACTTAGATATTTCCTCCTGAGAGGAAGGGTAAAGAATATTTCCTCCGTGTTTCCCTCTTAGTATTTTCCTCCCACAGAGAGTCAAGTTATATTGCTTTAACCCAACTATTTTCCTCCCCATTATAAGGGTGATTATGGCTTCTATATGTATAGAAAGAATGACATTATATTTTCAATCTTTCATGAATGGCTAAGTAATAAAGATGATATACTTAAATGATTATTTATTTACTCATTTAATTATTTATTTTTTTTTTGTTAAATACAATTCATTGAAATCAGTTTCTAGCAACTCAGGAACTGAATATGGGCTAGAAATTTGTACCCCGCACCTTCTGACCTCTGTCAAGTATAATGAAAGACCTAATATGAAATGTTATAGCATTAATTGTGTTCCATTATGTGAAAGTGCTCAACCTCTCTCCCTTACTCTTTTATTAATGTCGCTTTTTAGCTTTAAAAAGTCTCTCCGCAACGTTGACAAATGCAGCCTCTAGAAGGGAAGTCTAATTTTGATATATGTTCCTATCCCCTCTATGCCTTTGTTCGTGACCCAAATACTTTGCAATATTTAAATGTTTTAATTAATCTTTTACCTCCCATTTCCTTTTGTGCTTAGACCTTTAATATATACCTTGATATCAATGGAAAGTTTTGCAGTTTTAATTGATGTTGGGGTAAGTCATGAATGCATTACATTCATTGGTATGTAATGAT
>JAXCGZ010012618.1:2500-12500 GCA_037179515.1 Halocaridina rubra | reverse complement strand
ATGGATTTAGATGTTCATAAAGCTACAGGTCCTGATGACATATCCCCTCATGTGCTTAAAAAATGCGCAAACACAATATCAGTGGCACTAAGTATCATATTTAAGGAGTCACTGGAGTCGGGGGAGATTCCAAGATGCTGGAAACAAGCAAATGTGATACCTATCTTCAAAATGGGAAGGAGGGATACGGCTCTGAACTATGGACCAGTTTCCTTGACCAGCATAGTTTGCAAAGTTATGGAGAAACTACTAAGGAAACATATCTCTCTTCACTTGGAATCCTTCAACTTTTTGTCAGTGAGGCAACATGGCTTCAGAGAAGGAAGATCAACAGTAACAAACTTATTAGAATTTTATGATGAGGTAAGCCAAATCTTACAGGAAAGAGAGGGCTGGGCAGATTGCATATTCCTAGACTTCCAGAAAGCGTTTGACACTGTTCCACATGGGAGACTTATTAGGAAGCTGCAATCAATGGCTAGAATAGGTGGAAATGTCTTGGAATGGATAAAAACTTACTTAGAAGGAAGGGAACAGAGGGTTAGAGTAAGACACTCAGTGTCTGAATGGAGAAGAGTTAGTAGTGGAGTTCCACAGGGTTCAGTTTTAGGGCCACTTTTGTTCCTTGTATATGTAAATGACCTACCAGAGTCTGTAAATTCATTCATGAATATGTTTGCAGATGATGCAAAGATTGTGAAGAAAGTAAAAAACGAGAACAATGGTAGAGAACTTCAGGAGGATCTAAATAATCTGCATGAGTGGTCAGAAAAGTGGCTAATGAAATTCAATACCTCAAAATGTAAGGTAATGAGAATGGGTACAAGTGCAAGAAGGCCCAAGCTTGACTACTCGGTGGCTGGAGTACAACTTCAAGAGACAGAAAATGAGAGAGATCTAGGAGTAAACATACTGGCAGATTTGTCTCCAGAAATACATATAAATGGCGTAGTAAGGGCAGCATATGCATTCTTATCAAATGTAAGGGTAGCCTTCAGGCACATGGACAAGGAAATGTTCAGAAATATTTATGTAACCTATGTGAGGCCAAAACTCGAATATGCAGCCCCCTTTTGGAATCCGCACGTGAAAAAGCACATAGCTAAGCTTGAAAAAGTTCAAAGACATGCCACGAAACTGGTGCCAGAAATACGCAATCTCGGTTATGATGAGAGGCTGAGGGAATTAGACTTGCCATCACTCGAAGCTAGAAGAGTAAGGGGGGATATGGTGACAGTCTTTAAATTCCTTCATGGTTATGATAGAGTGGATAGGGATCGATATTTCGATATGGCTGGCTCTAGAACTAGAGGTCATAGTTTGAAGCTTCGTAAGAAAACTTCTTTGCAGGATGTAAGGAAATACTTTTTCAGTGTAAGAGTAGTTGAAAATTGGAATTCGCTAAGCGAGGAGGTAGTTAATGCTATCTCAATCCATAGTTTTAAGGACAGGTACGATAAGTATCACTAAGTCTAAAATGGAACCGATCAGGAGACGGGAAGATACGAGCTTTGGGCTCTTTCCCGTAAACACAATTAGGTAATCACAATTAGGTAATCACACACACACACACACCCAGAAAACGTTTGACACTGTTCCACATGGGAGACTTATTAGGAAGCTGCAAGCAATGGCTAGAATAGGTGGAAATGTCTTGGAATGGATAAAAATATACTTAGAAGTTAGGGAACAGAGGGTTAGAGTAATACAATCAGTGTGTGAATGGAGAAGAGTTAGTAGTGGAGTTCCACAGGGTTCAGTTTTAGGGCCACTTTTGTTCCTTGTATATGTAAATGACCTACCAGAGTCTGTCAATTCATTCATGAATATGTTTGCAGATGATGCATAGATTGTGAAGAAAGTAAAAAACGAGAACAATGGTAGAGAACTTCAGGAGGATCTAAATAATCTGCATGAGTGATCAGAAAAGTGGCTAATGAGATTCAATACTTCAAAATGTAAGATAATGAGAATGGGTACAAGTGCAAGAAGGCCCAAGCTTGACTACTCGGTGGCTGGAGTATAACTTCGAGAGACAGAAAATGAGAGAGATCTAGGAGTAAACATTCTGGCAGATTTGTCTCCAGAAATACATATAAATGGCATAGTAAGGGCAGCATATGCATTCTTATCAAATGTAAGGGTAGCCTTCAGGCACATGGACAAGGAAATGTTCAGAAATATTTATGTAACCTATGTTAGGCCAAAACTCGAATATGCAGCCCCCTTTTGGAATCCGCACTTGAAAAAGCACATAGCTAAGCTTGAAAAAGTTCAAAGACATGCCACGAAACTGGTGCCAGAAACACGCAATCTCAGTTATGATGAGAGGCTGAGGGAATTAGACTTACCATCAATCGGTAGCGTCTCCGACTCTGAGGAGTCAGGTCGAGGGTTAGCGCCCTGTCACGGTCTGAGGTTAGCAAGGGCATGCATTCAGCGTAAGGATTACATCTGCCAAAACAAGTCCTTCGCAAGAAGGCAACCGTCCTAGCCCTTGGTAGATAAGGGAGTCCGTGACGTAAAACCGGAACCGGAATCACTCGAAGCTAGAAGATTGAGGGGGATAGGGTGACAATCTTTAAATTCCTTCATGGTTATGATAGAGTGGATAGGGATTGATATTTTGATATGGCTGGCTCTAGAACTAGAGGTCACAGTTTGAAGCTTCGTAAAAAAACTTGTTTGCAGGATATAAGGAAATACTTGTTCAGTGTAAGAGTAGTTGATAATTGGAATTCGCTAAGCGAGGAGGAAGTTAATGCTATCTCAATCCATAGTTTTAAGAACAGGTATGATAAGTATCACTAAGTATAAAATGGAACCGATCACGAAACGGGAAGATGCGAGCTTTTGGGCTCTTTCCCGTAAACGCAATTAGGTAAATACAATTAGGTAAATACACACACACATTCAAGCACATATACGCTCGTCAACATTACACACACACAAGTCTGTATATGTGAGCGCGTGCACATGTGTTTGAAAACCCCTTCAAATCAGAATTCTGTTTATTTTATTTTTATATGATAATTCGCACAGTGCTTTTTTACCTCTTGACTAAAATAGATCTTAGAATTATATGAACTTTCATAATAGAGCAGTTCCTCGTATATCCTTATTTCGTTTTCTCTGATACCGTTGAGCGGTTTACAGGAAACGTTTGCTTATCGAAATAAGAACATTCGACCTATTTTGATTCGATATTTGTTGAAAATCCATGATGATAAAAATAAATTATTAGTTTGAATTACTGTATTTAGATTTGAAGAAGTATATCACATAAATAGTTTGTGATTTATAAATATATATGTGGTGATCTGTCTATCACACACAGTTTCATTAGTTATACCTTGTGTGTGTTTTATTGTAATACCATAATTAGCATTGCATCTACCTACATGAATATATTCATTTGAGAGACTATATTATAAATATTATTTATTTTGTCATTAATTTATAATTTTCTCATGAATAATTGGAATTTGTTTGTAAAGCTAATCTAAATCTTAGGAAATCCTTAATTATGTATAATATGATAAAATAATATCCTTTTATTTTAGAATGTGATGCTCGTCTGCTTTGTTTACAGAACGGACGAGGACTTTCTCTGAGGACAGCACCAGGTTAGGACCTATTGCTAGAGACTCGTAAAATTCGTGTAAATTTATGAGCCTCCCATTTCGCCCCTTGGACTAGTGCTGTCGAATTTGTCAAGCAGTGACTCTGTTTTAATATTGCATAAAGTTTTTGGATTTTGAACAATTATTATTTCGTGATTAAGTGTTGTTTATTTTGATGTGTCCAGCTGTCGTGCCTGGAGCTATAACTCTTTGTTACTAAAGTAAAATTTAAACTTTTCTTTTGGGCTGAAATATTGCTCCATTATAATATTAACTTTTTTTCAATATATTTTTATATTTTATCAATGAGTCTTTCATTTAAGCCTGGATTTATGCAGTGTTCAGTTAATATTATTTAGTGTATTTGGGTTATTAACCAGTGGGAGTTCTCCACTAACTATTAAGAAAACGTAACTCATGCCCTTCCCCTTTAGTACCGTACAGTATGTCTTATATTTAATTATAAGCCAGAAAGTTTTAGCCCAACTTTATTTGAAGTTGGTGGAGTAAATATTTTTGTGTACGGTAGCCTGCAAAAAACTGAGAGTAGACTATTCATTGACCAGGTGAAAGCAGGCATTCTGGGAATAGTCACCACAATATATCACTATGCGTTTTATTGAAAAATAATTACAGACAGATAGTTATATAAATGGATAAATGGATGGATGTATGGATGGAGGAAGGGAGGATAAATTGAAGGAGATAGAGACACAATTAGTTACATGTTATACATATCTATAAGTGTTTATTGTTTATATATATCTTTGGGCATTCTTTCTAAATTCTTTAATTCTCTAATATATTACCAAAACAAATTATTTCTCCTAGAGGGATTATCAATAGCTATTAATACAAACACTTCAGTTTCTTTTTGCAACTGACTCGAACACCAAAAAGCACACATACAGACACACACACACACACACGCATATATATATATATATATATATATATATATATATATATATATATATATATATATATATATATATATATATATATATATATATATATATATATATATATATATATATATATATATATATATATATATATATATATATATATATATATATATATATATATATATATATATATATATATATATATATATATATATATATATATATATATATATATATATAAATACTGAATAGTTTGCGGCCGGTAGCAACCTCCTTGCCGAAAGTATATAAGCGAAGGTTTGCTTCCGTAGTATGTAAACAAAAAACAGGGCATCTGTGTTAATCTTTTTAATCAATTAATTATATATTACTGTAACTACTTCATATTATGATACTCGGGGGCTTGTTATAGAATTACATAAGTTCCTGTTCTAATAAACAACGTTTTCTTTCATAAAGCAAGAGAGAAAACGTACATTTGTACAAAAAATAAATTTGGAAATTTTATGCATATATCAAGCATAGTAAAAAAAAAAAACAATAATAATAATAATAAATCAATTAGTATCAAATGAAATAAAGTATGCATTACAAATATTTTTTTTTTATCATATTCTTTATTCTGCTGATCACAGTAATTTCATGCAAGCAAGCGTGATTGATTAGTCATAAAACTATAATATAAGCTTCGGGCTCATAATTTCTTTTTAAGTAAAAACACAAATATTTCTTTTCACATATTACGATTATTACGATCACGAAGTTTATATATATATATATATATATATATATATATATATATATATATATATATATATATATATATATATATATATAATATATATATATATATATATATATATATATATATATATATATATATAAGCAGAGAGAGATGTGCTTATCGCCTAGTATATCAACCAGTGTATGCAGTTATTCTGAATGAATTAACTAGGATTTTTTGAGATATCTTGTCTATTCTATTATATTTAATATAATATAATATTCTTTATTCTGCTGATCACAGTAATTTCATGCAAGCAAGCGTGATTGATTAGTCATAAAACTATAATATAAGCTTCCGGCTCGTAATTTCTTTTTAAGTAAAAACACAAATATTTCTTTTCACATATTACGATTATTACGATCACGAAGTTTATATATATATATATATATATATATATATATATATATATATATATATATATATATATATATATATATATATATATATATATATATATATATATATATATATATATATATATATATATATAAGCAGAGAGAGAGAGAGAGAGAGAGAGAGAGATGTGCTTATCGCCTAGTATATCAACTAGTGTATGCAGTTATTCTGAATGAATTAACTAGGATTTTTTGAGATATCTTGTCTATTCTATTATATTTAATAATGTTTTAAGCCCTTAACGTAGTTTTTTTTAAATGAAAAATAGATTGCAAATGCTTCTGTAGAACTCATATAAGGTATAAAACTTGAGAGGTGAATTATATTACAGTAGCTTAGTATTTTTCCATAAGATTGCATAATTTGTTTTCTTAAGTTGCTCGTATCTGAATCCTAAATATTTAGTGACTGTCATGCTTCAAAGTGTCACCTAGTTATATATCCTCTTATAGTCAGTGTTCGCTTTGCTATAAATGAAATGATTAATTTTAAGTATCCCTTTTTATTTTCCTTTTTCAACACAGTTTCTTAGGAAGAGACATTACAGTAAATAAAAAAATTTGAACATTACTTTTCATTGCTTAAAATGGAAAATCTGAAAATTTCTTTAAAAGGGCAGATTGTAGAGTATACTATAGAAATACTCTCTAAAAAGCTTAATATACAAAGGCCAGTCTTATAATTACAGGTGTTTTTACCTCTCTCTTTGGAAATTATGAAGGCCAGAGCTTTTATTTGGCCCACGTGTCACTTCATTGCTATTGTGCCATTGGTCGACCTTGCTCTCTTGAATAGACAATAGCATTCTAAAGTGATAAAAATTTCAAGAAATACGTGTGTGTGTGTGTGTGTGTGTTTGTGTGCGTGCGTGTGTGCGTGCGAGAGAGAGAGAGAGAGAGAGAGAGAGAGAGAGAGAGAGAGAGAGAGAGAGAGAGAGAGAGAGAGAGAGAGAGAGAGAGAGAGAGAGAGAGAGAGAGGAGAGAGAGAGAGAGAGAGAGAGAGACCTTTAATGCTTCAAGATGGTTACTCTCTGCAATATTAATGGACCTGTCATTTTCAGTGTAGGGGATAAATGATAGCGTTTCATAGCCAAGGTACTGAATTGCATATTCATAGACATACAGACTTTTCTAACTTGTATGTAAATCTTATGTATATTTTTGTAATTTAATAGCTTTCAGGATTATATTTAGAGAAACAGAGTAAAAACAGTAACACAAGAAAGTAATACTAATGTCACTGAATTTCAAGTAATTAAGGTAAGCATTATCAATGATGTTGACTTAATAGCATCATATTTTGGAGTAAGAAAAACTTGATAAACTGTGAACTTCTTGAATTTTATAGGCAGTTTGGATATGTTGATAAGAAAATCATTTGTACCGATTATATAATATAAAAAGTAATTTAAATATTCAGAAGCTTTCAGGGCACTATCATGACATTGCACAAAGAAAATTGAATATATTTCACATACAAAGTAGCAAAATAATTATTTACTAAAATATATTTTTTCTCACTTCAGCAGATTTCAGGTACAGTGCTTACACTACAAATAGCTCGTTCATCATTACTACAGAAATGAAAACGTGTTTTTATATCAATTCGTATATATATTTTCTTAACTCATTAAGTCAAAGTATATTGTGCTAAACCTGTAATGTCTTTAGCAAAATTTTCTCTCTCTTTAATTCTCCAATTTTTAGCAAATATTTACAGTCTCTGCTTCAAAGCTATTCTGTCCTCTTACGTATTAACTGATTGAAGCTTTAGAAGAAGAACTTTTTCTTCCATTTTCATTCCAAAGTCTTGCATGAATTCTTGACTTTCTCTAAACTCGATTATATGAAATTCTTACCTGGAATTGGACAATCTTGAATTCTCTGACATTTCCAATTAAAGTTTTATAAAGACAAGTGTGTGTCTGTAGCCAGGTCTGTGCCGTGCATATTTTTCCCTTGTATATATTATACATTACAATACAATTTATTTCCAAACAGGTCAAGGGTTAGGTAAACCGATACAATCAACTTTATGGATTGAACAATTAAAGTTTGATATATAAAACAATATCTCTAATTTAACTGCGGATAACGAAACAATTATACATTTCAAATGTTTTGCTTTGAAGTCTTTGTCATTATTGCTCCTACATATATTAAGAGATGATTATAAATATATGTATAAAGACGGAGGCCAAAAGATGAAAGAGTGAATGATTCTTATGTATAATTCATACACGTTCTCCACGGATTTCACACTTGAATAAAAAACTACTTGTTCAATGTTAGTTAATTTTTATAAAGTTTTGTTACATATAATATGATGGATGAAATTTAACCTTGATGTTCTGTGTGTTTTTTGCAATATATATAAATGAGTTATATTTTATAGTGAACTGCCAATGTACCTTGTTAATGTATTGATATATTCAAGCAATATGAAGGCTTTTATATATTTACTGCTTTGTTCCGAGTCACCCACTGAGGGATCCTCACCATAACTCTCAAATCAATACCCACGGAAGGAGCCTCGCTGGTGACAAAGACTCGTAATATCAGCTATGAGGAAAGGCTAAAGAAATTAGCCTTACCCTCACTCGCAACTACAAGGGAGTCAACCTAACTATAAATCAACCATCACTTAGGGATTCTCAATTTGATGGCTTGATATGAGGTATAACAAATTCTAATATAATGTAAAATATTCTTTACTCTAAACGTACACATTTTCTATGTATAATTTATACTTTAGATTATTTTTTTATTCTGTAAAATATAAGGTCTTCCTCCCCTTCAAGCAATTAAGTTACAATTCTTTGGTTCATCAAGACTGCTTCAAAAGATAAATTGCATTTAAGTCTTCCATTTGATATGCGATCAATCTTTGAGGGGTTCTCTGAGAAATATTTGTTTCGTTTTTTATTGCACTTGTCCTTTTTTTAGATAATTCTGAAACATTATATATTTTTGTTTTAATATACTGCATATGCTTAATTCTACAATATCCAGAAGCAATTTTTTTTTTAGCTAAAATCATAGCATTCTATATTTCTCATATGACATGCTGTGCTAATATGCTTAATTCTACTATATCCATTAACAAATAGCTCTGCCCTTTTCAGGTACAATTTTAGCATTCTATATTTCTCATTTAATATGCTGTATTTGTATGCTTAATTCTGCAATATCCACAAACCAATATTTCTTTATTTCCTGCTGTTACAGCTTTCATGAGATTTGAATATAGATTTCCTGATAACCAAAAAAGTATTTGTATATTCAAGAGAGTGAAAAAATGAAATTATAAAGCTCTGATGATTGGATAAGTTACTTACCCTGGAATGCAAAGCCATATTTGCTAGTTTGAAAACGCTAAAACATCGACAGAAATAGCAGTTTTTATGTGTGTGTACGTGGGGCTTTGATACCAGCTGTGGTACAGTTTCATGCTTCAATCATGTACAGTTATACAAAAAGATTATAAAAAGATCTTGTTGATATTTTTGCCCTTATAGTATATGCTCGTAAGGACTTTTGTTAAATCATTTTAAAATTTGAGCTGTAGTAAATTGAATTATCTTTGTATAAAAAAAATATACATATAGGATTGATATATATATATATTATATATATATATATATATATATATATATATATATATATATATATATATATATATATATATATATATATATATATATATATATATATATATATAATATATATATATATATATATATATATATATATATATATATATATATATATATAAAATTGAAGAGTCAGTATATGCTCATCTCACAACTATATTATACATTTTATACATTAATTACTTACATATAATTTGGTCACAATCACGTTGGAAATGTTAATTTATTTGCTCTACTAATGTCAGTTTTATAAAGACATTTTTATATTTTCATTTTACATATATAAAGACTTGCCAGTCTGTCTGTTCACTATAAGTATTATTTAAATTTTTTTTTTCAAAATTTATCATGCTGCAAAGATTAGAATTAATATGCATATACAGATATATAGATAAGAAATTAATTATCCCAATTAGACCAAAAGCCTTACACACGGACTGTCATATGTACAAGTTGATTGACAGACAGATAGATAGATAGATAGATAGATAGATAGATAGATAGATAGATAGATAGATATATATTTAAATATTTATATATTTAGATATTTAGATATTTAGATAGATAGATATATAGATAGATAGATAGATAGATAGATAGATAGATAGATAGATAGATAGATATTTAGATATTT
>JAXCGZ010012617.1:0-20792 GCA_037179515.1 Halocaridina rubra | reverse complement strand
ATAATTATGAGCAATTTTTATGTATCGAAAATGAACAGACCAAAAATATCACACTAGACGAAAAAGGCGGCAATACAGAGTCAGTGTTACCATAAAACAGAAAACCAAAACAATGCACAGTTCATTATGACAACAAGAAGCAAAATTAAGGGATCACTTTACAACAACAACAAAATTATTAATAAATAAAGTGAAAATATATATATATCAATTAATAAATACATTAATATATAAACAAAGAAGACATATATCATACCACTACAACACTCCAAATAAAGAAAGAAAATACACTATGCCACTACAGACCCTCCTACAACTACTCAGTTAAATGAAACTCAGAATTCAACTTTCCTTTAATTTTGGAAGTGCAATGGCACATTAAAAAGAAATTATATTTTGGAAAGCTGGAACAAATTTAAAATTTAATTTTTGGAATCAGCCTCGAATCCCTGTGTTTGAGAGTAAAACTTAGTGTGGTCTACTGTGTATATATATATATATATATATATATATATATATATATATATATATATATATATATATATATATATATATATATATATATATATATATATATATATATATATATATATATATATATATATATATATATATATATATATATATATATATATATATATATATATATATATATATATATATATATATATATATATATATATATATATATATTGTTGGGGGAATGGAGAGGTGTTAAGGTTCTGTTTTACTAAGGGGACTCAAAGTACTAAGTTCGGTTAAGAGCTCACGAATAGACAGGACAGATATTTGTTCTTGAACACCCCACCCGTATACCATTACTCGGCTAAATGAAACTCAGAATTCTACTTTCTTTTAATTTTGGGAATGCAGTGACATTAAAAGAATTGAAATAAATTTTTTTAATTAAATTTTATGAAACGCTGCCTCGAATCCCGGAGGTGGTCAGCACGATTTCGTTTCCCAGCACCACAGACGTATGACAAGACTTTAGCTTCAGCCCGATAATTACCTCTGACACACAAGAAGAGTAGAATAGAGGACACTGCAATTGCAGAAACAGAAATGAAACACTGTTAATAATGGGAAGCTGAAAGCATGAGAACACATATAATGAGTTTCCAATATTATTCTACTGGATGAAAATATATTGGTTAGTCACAGCTAACCAGAAATATTTATGCTTACATAAGCACATACAAAACATTTAATTCTTTGCTGGTATTAAAGGAAAACAATTTATTCACAATAAATGAAGAATGAGCAAGACATATACAGTACTTTATGTATTCCTTAAATTGTAGGCAAACACAAAAGTTGCAATGCTTTTTAATAATTTGCGATTAATATGGTAAAACGCAATATTTACAATAAAGGAAGAATCTACGAGATAAATACAGTATTCATTTACCTTTGGTTATTAAGAACTGTTTGCAATGAAAAAAAGGGGGGGCAAAACCACCTTTTGAAGCATTTGCAACTTATGACTCAAAATACTTTATCCCCTATATATGAAGAATTAGAAAGATTAATACAGTATGCATTTATTAAATTGTCGGTAACAGGAAATATTTGCAAAGCCAGCAGGGTAAAATTACATTTTAATTATTTTTATTTAATAGCATAAAACACTTTAGTTAAATGATTAATTATTTGCAACTTATGTAGCAAATAGCTTTATTCACGAGTTTTTGACGTAAAACACTTTATTTACGATGATAGAAAGGGGTAAAATGAAATTAGAATTTGTTAGGAGAAGAGATAGATTTTTATGGGCTCATAACCAATCTTCAGAGGATGAGATTTTCATTTATCACATTCAATGAAAGAAACTTCTTAGCAATGTATATCAGCTGTAATTTCCAGGTTAAGGAATTAACTTTGGCAAGTGAGATTCCAGTTAGGTAATCTACAAAAGTTCATTTGTATGGGAATGGAATGTGAGAAAAAATTTGTAGGATTTACCACGAGCTTTACCATACACTATCCCTCACCTTGTTTGTGCCAGATGAATTCCTGTGAAGATACCACGCATATAAGATTTGAAATAAGCTTGCCTGCTGAGGCGAGATGCTACCTCTGGGATGTTTGGCAGCCAAATGAGGATGCTTCAATGTCCCTCCTGGTGACGTCATCAATAGGATATATTTCTAGAGCAGTAACTGGCTCTTATTTTAATCAGAGCTACTTTAGTGGTGGTTCCTGGCAGGCAATTATAGCAGAGATGCAAGGGAGAGACAGTATTTTAGGTGCAACAAGTGGAAGCAAATAAAATAAAATGAGAATAATATTGGAAAATTAGGTTACTGGTAAACAATCTCTAGAACGTTCTTTGTGTTGTAGGAGACGGACTTTAAGTATTCAAATAATAAAGAAGCTGCTGAAATATATCTAGACAGGCTATTGACATGACAGCAAGGTCAAATTTATAGCAAAATTATCAGCCAGAACAATTTTTTATAATAATTTATTAGCAAGAGCTATTTTATCATAAGAAAATTATAAAGAAAACGTATCTGATAGGCTCACTGAAAAGGTGGAACAGTAGGAGCAGCCTTTATATCGGGATTATGCTTTCTACACGTACAAGAATATTAAATAACGTATATTTAAAATTAGCTATAAGCTAAGATATAAATTGCAAATAATCATAATCTGCAAAAGTCAAGAAGTGGGAATTATTTTCAGTTAGAAAAAAGACAGTTAAGATACTAAATTAACTAATAATGCATTTAACAGCCTCTGGTGACTTTGACTGAAACACTCGGTCACAAAGGCCTTTTCTAGAGAATATTGCTTTAGCAAAATTCTACTTTAGAAAGCCAAAAATGAACAGAAAAAGTTATGGTGACTTCAGTGTTATGAGGGATGAGATAGCCTTCTCATGGAAAAGAACAAATGAACAATAAGAATGGGATCCACCACTGGAACATATCATACTATTAGGAAAAGTGAACAATTCTTATAACAAAACATTAAATGACATGCAAAACATAAAAGGAATGTGATCAAATTCAAATTTCAAGAAAATTAAAATCACAATTACATATCAGTGATTATCAATATTTAAGTTTAAGAATGCTTCACATGCAAAAAGGCAATAAAATAATATGCAAAAAAATACAATATACGCAAATGGGAAATGTTAACCAAGTCATCATTAACATTGGTGACTGGATTTAAAACAGATTCAGCTATTCAACACTAAACAAAAATGTTTTCACCATGTTCTGGCTTTCAAAGTCCCACAAAGGAAAATATAAAACTACAATCAAATAAATATTCTACATCTTTTTTGTCTTCTATTGGGAATAACGTTTGTACTCTAAAATAAACAAGTAGAGTACAGTATTAAAGACATAAAAGATAAACATAAAAAATAAACAACACATCAGAGAAGTAATCTTTACCGCCTAGTCAAATTGAGGCTAACAGCGACAGCTTCCTCATTTGAGGGTAACGACCGTCGACTTAGTAGATCAGCAAGGTCATTGTCTTCTCCATGAACATGTTGGGCAGTGAAAAGTGCCCACCTTTTCAGGCGAGGATTTAGCTTGTCAACATTTTGTAAATATAGGAGAGGATGGTGGTCGGTTCTCAATGTAAAATGTTGGCCATACAGATGGACTTCAAATTTCTTCATGGACCAATATGCAGCTAGACCTTCCTTCTCCACGGTGGAGTAATTTCGCTCTGCAGAGCGAAGCCTGCGACTTGCATATCGCACTGGAGCTACTTTTGCTGAGTTGTCTGATCGAGCTTGCAAGAGCATGGCACCCAGGCCTTCGTCTGAGGCGTAGGTCTACAAGTTGAATGGAAAATCAGGCTTTACAAGTTGTAATACTAGCTCACCCACCAATGCTTCTCGGAGCTTGAAAAATGCTCTCTCAGCTTCGTTTGTCCATTGGACTAGAGAGGTTTTACCTTGTTTTGAGGAGGTCATTTGCTTCAAAGAGGCAGCAATAGTATTAAAGTGTGGAATGAACTGTTGGTAGTAGCCGACACTGAACAGGAATGATCTCAGTTGATGTGATAGTAGCAGGTTTCTTCATATCCTTAATAGCTTGTACCATGGCATGTAAAGGGGACATAACTCCTTCTCCAACAACGTGGCCGAGATACTGCAATTGTATGAAACCAATATCACATTTGGAAGGCTTTAAATGAAGTCCATGCTGGTTCAGATGAGTGAGAACTCTGCGGAGAGTCTCGAGGTGCGATGACCAATCCTGAGAATGCACCAGGATGTCGTCAATAAAGCATGAAACATTGTCGAGATCCTGTAGTACTATCCTCATGAGTCTGCTGAAGCAGCCCTGGGCATTTACCATACCAAAAGGCATGACCCTGAACTGGTATAGACCATATCTTGTGGAAAAGGCTGTTAGAGGCTTGGTAGTCTCGCTCAGCGGAACTTGCCAAAATCCTCTGGCCAAATCCAACTTGGACAGGTAACAGGCTCGGGAGAGCAACGAAAAAATATGCTCGGCGTCAGCAATGGGCTCTCCATTGCTGTGACTGCCATTTCACTTACGTACTGCGATTAACGGTGAACACCAAGGCGAAATTCTCTTTTCAGCTATTCCGAGGTGGACCCAAGTGTCAAGATCTTCCTTCAGCCGTACGGACAGCTGGTGGGGAAGGCCACAGAAATGCCGAAATGGCTCTGGGTCAGTCAATCTGACATGATGCTCAAGAGTAGTGGTAATGCCTGGGAGGTCGTTGAAGATGTTATCGTAGTCCTCTAATAGCTTGTTCAGCTGTTCCCATTGACTCGGTTGCAGTCTGGAGTTAATAATGCAATTACTCACACTTTCCTTTTGGTGTGTGGGAATGGCAGGATCCTTACCATCATCAAATGCTAAGCTTATGTCTTCAATTGCGAGGGTGGTGGCTGAGGCCAGAGGGGCTTCTTCCGAAAAGCTCCACTCCCGTAAGTCTGTCTCCACTGCAAGGGTGGAGTATTCCAATATAGGAGGTAAGGGGTGGCTATAATGGAGCACCTGTGTTGCTGCAGCCTCGGAGGTTCTGTTGATGTTGAGGAAATCTATAGGGGTTGCTGAGAGTGCCAGCGCAGGATCTCTTTGGGCTTCAGGGTCCTCATAATACAGCTTCAGCTGGTTAATGTGGTATTTCCTGTTATTGCCATCAACATTTAGCACATAATTGTCAGGTGACACCCAGTGTACCACAGTGTATGGTCATTTCCAGCGTAGCATTAGCTTGGGAGTATCTCTAGGAAGAAGTAACAGAGGTTGATCTCCGAGTGTCTGGGCACGACTCCGGGCACGCTTGTCAAAGAGGAGCTTGGCAGTCTGCTGGTGACCCTTAATGGCTAATTGTGCAGTTTTCCAAGCCTTCTTGAAATGGGACGAAAACTTCAAAATATACTCATGGACGTCCCTATCATCCTTTTCGATGGTAGGTGAATCCCAACATTCGGCCAAGAATTCCACTGGTCCTCTGACCTTATGACCATAAATCAGCTCGAAAGGGGAATATCCAGTAGTGTCATGGGGTGTGTCTCTGAAGGAGTAAAGTGCAGTAGGGACGTACTTGTCCCACTGTCTAGGTATATCTATCACTAGCTTGCGCAAATATCGCTTCAATGTTCCATTATAGCATTCGCATGCTCCATTTGATTGGGCATGATAGACGCTCGTACGAATGTGCTTCATTTCTGAAAGGTTACAGAAAGCCTCAAAGTGCCTACTTGTAAACTGACTTCCATTGTCAGAAGTGACCTGCTCAGGAAAGCCAACCCTGGAGCAGATTTCAAATAGGGCATGAGCGACTGCTTCAGTCATGATAGAAGACGGTGGCACTGCATCTGGGTACCTTGTTGCCAGGTCGATGTATACCAGGAGGAACTGTTTCTCAGTGGACGAAGCTGGATTAATAGGACCTAATATGTCAGCAGCAACCATGGAAAATGGCTCCATTGAGAGCTTAGTTTTCCCCATGGGAACTTTCGGTACCAGTGCCGTAGAGGTGGATTGACAGACAGACAGGAGCCCACTTATCTGTCTACCTCGGCGTGCATGTTTGGCCATGCAAAAGCCTTCTGAAGGACTTGCCGAGTTTTTGCTATGTGCCTGTGTCCACTCAGAGGTAAATGGTGTGCCACATAAATAGCCTGGCAGCGCAACAAAGCGGGCACCACAACTGTTTAAAGGTGTGACCATCATTAGTCACATGCCTACGAAGTACTCCATCTTCAAGGGTGTAAGTGATCTGGCCTCCTTCTCTCACCGTGAAGGTCCTTCCCTCGGTGGCCTGCTGCATCCAGCGTTTGAGGCTGGGGCAGTTTTGCTTTAATTTGGCAAAGTCTGAACGGGACTTCGATGGCTTTAAAGGTGCATCATCTGGTAAAGGAGGGGGAAGCTCTCCGCGTTCCACATTATGTGTACTAACTGCGGCAGTCTCATTGGAATCAGTCGGAGAATGGTCCAAATTCTTGGCATGGAGGCCAAGAGTTGCTGCTGAAATGGCTTCTTGTGACTTCGCCAGAGGGATGTTACAAAGAGAAATGTCCTCATGGTAGAGGTCGGCCTGGAAGATAGGAGCTAGATTCAGTACACAACCTAGCAAGACAGGGTACATAAGCCCAATCATTGCCACAGTTGGGGCTTTTCCCTTGTGGTATTTACAATCCAGGTCAATGACACAGCAGCATCGTAATTGGGATGTTCCTTCAGCAACCCGCACACGAACGACTTTGCCGGTAAAATCCTCATCCCTGATGAATCTCTCGTCAACAAATATGCCATTTGCCCCTGTATCGAGGGCTAACTCAGCTTCCACACCATTTATGGTTTCTAGGCATTTTGGGATCATTTCCAGATCATTATGTTCAATGAATTCCACATTGGCAAGTTTGTGCGGCTGTCCCTCGGTGTTATCCTCAGTGGCCCTTTCTGGCCTTATTTCTACAGCATGGGCCAAGTGCGTGGCCGGACAGCTATGCGGGCTGCCACTGTGTTAGGGAGCGTGGTGGCTCTTAGAGTTTGGTTGAAAACCCTGGGAAAGTGGAGCGCAGTAATAGCCTTTGCCTCTGAACTGCTGAGGCTTAGGTCTTACTGGGTCACCCTTCTTGAGTGTGGGTGCATATCCATAAAAAGGCTTAGGAGTGTGAGGAGGAAGCGCTGGACTATTGAAGTTCTGCTAGGGGCTCTTGTGCTTCCCATTCCTGTAATCTCTGTTTCCGGATGAAGGGCCACTGTCTCGTGATTCCCGCTCGAAGGCAAGCAAGCGCAAGCTCATGTTCACGTCGTGCTTGTGCCTGTGCCTGGTCGTAATCGCGTTGGGCTTGTGCCTGTGCCTGGTTGTAATCATGTTGGGCTTGTGCCTGGTCGCAATCGCGTTGGGCTTGTGCCTAATCACGGGCTTTCTCCTCCAGCTCAGCTCGGCGTTCAACCATCTTCTCATGAGCCCTTTCGAGGAGCTTCTGTCATGGGGAAAGACCGTATCTCTCACCCCTAGCAATCATTATGTCCAGGTAACGCTCCTCATTGATTGTTTCGATGGTTTCCATGTTTGTTTCCTGTGACTGCCTGGTTTCCATGTTTGTTTCCTAAACAGTCAATAATGAAGTGCCAAAAAAAAACCCACTAACAATCTCTACAATAGTATAAAAAAATGAAAGAGCCACACAACACCGAGGAGAGAAAAAATTTCAATACCACAGTTCAAACATAAATGTAAAAGTGATCTCAAAACCTCACCATAAAAGTGACTCAAAATACAATCAAGTGCAACAGCAGCAAAATGTTGCAAAACAGTTCATGAAACACTGGTAATACTGGATGGCAGTCATGCCTGCTTAACATCAACATGAGGCAGTACCTGCGATTATGGTGCAAATGAAAGGAATGAGCAACACAATCAAGTGCAACAACAGCAAAATGTTGCAAAAAAGTGCATGGAACACTGGTAATACATGATGGTAGCTGTGCCTGCTTAACAGCAATATGCAGCAGTGCCTGCGGTTATGGTGCAAATGAAAGGAATGGGCAACAATAAAGCTTACCGACTAGCACCCAGTGCCAGAGAATACAAACAAGTATAGTATAGCGGTCATGCCTGCATATGAGCGCGTATATGGCAGTACCCACAAATAAAATGTCATAAATAAAATTCTGGAGTGTTGCCAAAAGGGCACAGATCCTACACAAAGTACACCAAAGTTTTTCTTCCCAATCTATGAGCAGTCTATGATTGAATATAAAACATAATTATAAGCAAAATACTTAATATGCTTACTCCCAATTCCTAAATCCCAAGGAAATAAAAACTATTCTTAACAACAATTACCCTTTAACGGATATATAAAACACGAATGCTTTAAAACCCAGTCTTACCACGCAAATAAATGAAATTTTAGATAACACGTCCTCTCGTCATGCAAAATTTCTTAAGTCTGTTACCACATAATCTCATGCAGATTTCCTGAACTTTTGTTTACCACATGGTAAGCAAGAAAATATTTGTTAATATAACTAATTTTGAAAATTTAAAAAAAAAATTCTGATCCGCAACGTCTCTAGCGATAAAATTTTTGTGTCCAGCCAAAGATTCATTCATTTCAATAATCGAGCCAATGGTAATCGGGTTTCATGTGCAATGTTAATAAGCAAAATAAAAATAAATTTATCAAAATTAGTCTGTCTGTTTGGGTCCAAGTACGGGCACCAATATTGTCGGGGAAATGGAGAGTTGTTAAGATTCTGTTTTACTAAGGGCCTCAAAGTACTGAGCTTGGTTAAGAGCTTACAAACAGACAGGACAGATATTTGTACTTGAACACCCCACCCGTATACCACTACTCGTTTAATGAAACTCAGAATTCAACTTTCTTTTAATTTTGGAAATGCAATGACATTAAAAGAATTGAATTCAATTGTTTTAATTACATTTCATGAAATGCTCCCTCAAATCCGGAGGTGGTGAGCACGATTTCGTTTCTCGGCACCACAGACGTATGCCAAGACTTTGGCCTCAACTCGCCGATTACCTCTGTCACAAAACCAGAGTAGAATAGAGGACACTGCAATTGCACAAACAGAAATGACACACTGTTAATAATGGGAAACTGAAAGCATGAGCACACATATAATGAATTTCCAATATTATTCTACTGGATGAAACTATATTGGTTAGTCACAGCTAACCAGAAATATTTATTCTACCATAAGCACATACAAAACCATTAATTCTTTGCTGGTATTAAAGGAAAACAATTTATTCACAATAAATGAAGAAAAAGCAAGACAAATACAGTACTGTATGTATTCCTCAAAGTGCAACCACAAAAGTTTCAGTGCTTATTAATGCTTTGCGATTAATATGGTAAGACACTATTTACGATAAAGGAAAAATCTACGAGATAGATACAGTATTCATTCACTTTTGGTTATCATGAACTGTTTGCAATCAAAAAGAGGGGGGGCAAAACCACCTTTTGAAGTATTTGCAACTAATGACTCAAAACCCTTCATCCACAACATATGAAGAATTTGCAAGATAAATACAGTATGCATTCATTAAAGTGTGGTTAACAGGAAATATTTGCAAAGCCAGTAGGGTAAAATTACATTTTAATTATTTGCAGTTTATAGCATAAAACACTTTGGTTAAATGATTAATTATTTGCAATTTATATATCAAATAGCTTTATTCACGCAGTTTTCGACGTAAAACACTTTATTTACGATGATAGAAAGGGGTAAAATGAAATTGGAATTTGTTAGGCGAAGGGATAGATTTTTATGGGCTCATAACCAGTCTTCAGAGGATGAGATTTTCGTTTAGCACATTCAATGAAAAGAAACTTCTTAGCAATGTATATCAGCTGTAATTTCCAGGTTAAGGAATTAACTTTGGAAAGTGGGATTCCTGTTAGGTAATCTACAAAAGTTCGTTTGTATGGTAATGAAATCTGAGATAAGATTCGTAGGATTTACCAGTAACGAATGTAACTGATTCTCGAAAAACCAATTTGCTTGAACCACGAGCTTTACCATACACTATCCCTCACTTTGTTTGTGCCAGATGAATTCCTGTGAAGATGCCACGCAAATAAGTTTTGAAATGAGCATGACTGCTGAGGTGGGATGCTGCCTCTGGGATGTTTGGCCGCCATATGAGGACGCTTCCATGTCCCTCCTGGTGACGTCATCTGTAGGATATATTTCTAGAGCATTAACTGACTCTTATTTTATTCAGGGCTACTTTAGTGGTGGTCCCTGGCAGGCAATTATAGCAGAGATCAAGGGAGAGACAGGGTTTTAGGTGCAACAAGTGGAAGCAAATAAAATTAAACGAGAATAATAATCGAAAATTAGGTTACTGGTAAACTATCTCTAGAACGTTCTTTGCGTTGTAGGAGACGGAATTTAAGTATTCAAATAATAAAGAAGCTACTGAAAAATATCTAGACAGGCTAATGACATAACAGCAAGGTCAAATTTATAGCAAAATTATCAGCAAGAACAATTTTGTATAATAATTTAATAGCAAGAGCTAATTTACCATAAGAAAATTATAAAGAAAACGTATCTGATAGGCTCACTGAAAAGAGGGAACAGTAGGAGCAACCTTTATATCGGGATTATGCTTTCTACACATACAAGAATATTAAATAAGGTATATTTAAAATTAGCTATAAGCTAAGATAGAAACTGCAAATAATCATAATATGCAAAAGTCAAGAAGTGGGAATTATTTTTAGTTAGAAAAAAGACAGTTAAGTTACTAAATTAACTAATAAGGCATCTAACAACCTCTGGTGACTTTGAGCGAAACAGTCTGTCACAAAGGCCTTTTCTAGAGAATATTGATTTAGCAAAATTCTACCACAGAAGGCGAAAACAGAACAGAGGAACTTATGGTGACTTCAGTGTTATTATGAGGGATGAGATAGCCTTCTCATGGAAAAGAACAAATGAACAATAAGAATGGGATCCACCACTGGAACATATCATACTATTAGGAAAAGTTAACAGTTCTTATAACAAAACATTAAATGACATGCAAAACATAAAAGGAATGTGATCAAATTTAAATTTCAAACAAATTAAAATCACAATTAGATGTCAGTGAATATCAGTATTAAAGTTTAAAAATGCTTCACATGCAATAAGGCAATAAAATAATACACAAAAAAATACAGTATACACAAATGGAAAATTTTAACCAAGTCATCATTAACATTGGCGACTTGATTTTAAACATTTTCAGCAATTCAACACTAAACTAAAATGTTTCCGCCATGTTCTGGCTTTCAGAGTCCCACAAAGGGAAATATAGAACTACGATAATAGAAATATTCTTCATCTTTTTCGTCTTCCATTAGGAATAACGTTTGTACTCTGAAATAAACAAGTGCAGTACAGTATTAAAGAAATAAAAGATAAATATAAAAAATAAACAACACATCAGTGAAGAAGTCTTTACCGCCTAGTCAAATTGAGGCTAACAGTGCCAGCTTCCTCGTTTGAGGGTAACGACCGTTCACTTTGTAGATAAGCAAGGTCATTGTCTTTGCCATGAACATGTTGGGCAGTGAAAAGTGCCCTCCTTTTCAGGCAAGGATTTAGCTTGTCAGCAGTCTGTAAATATAGGAGAGGATGGTGGTCGGTTCTCAGTGTAAAACGTTGGCCATAGAGATGGACTTCAAATTTCTTTATGGACCAATTTGCAGCTAGACCTTCCTTCTCCACGGTGGGGTAATTTTGATCTGCAGGGCGAAGCCTGCGACTTGCATATCGCACTGGAGCTACTTCTGCTGAGGTGTCTGATCGGGCTTGCAAGAGCATGGCACCCAGGCCTTTGTCTGAGGCGTCGGTCTACAAGATGAATGGAAAATCAGGGTTTATCAGTTGTAATACTGGCTCACCCGCCAATGCTTCTCGGAGCTTGAAAAATACTCTCTCAGCTTCGTCTGTCCATTGGACAGGAGAGGTTTTACCTTGTTTTGAGGAGGTCATTTGCTGCAAAGAGGCAGCAATAGTATTAAAGTGTGGAATGAACCGTTGATAATAGCCGACACTACCCAGGAATGATCTCAGGTGAGTGATAGTAGCAGGTTTCTTCATATCTTTAATAGCTTGTACCCTGTCATATAAAGGGGACATAACTCCTTCTCTGACCACGTGGCCGAGATACTGCAATTGTGTGAAACCAATCTCACATTTGGAAGGCTTTAAATGAAGTCCATGCTGGTTCAGATGAGTGAGAACTCTGCGGAGAGTCTCGAGGTATGATGACCAATCCTGAGAATGCACCAGGATTTCATCTATAAAGCATGAAACATTGTCGAGATCCTGTAGTTCTATCCTCATGAGTCTGCTGAAGCAGCCAGGGGCATTTACCATACCAAAAGGCATGACCCTGAACTGGTGATTACCTAATTGTGATTACCTAATTGTGTTTACGGGAAAGAGCCCAAAGCTCGTATCTTCCCGTCTCCTCATCGGTTACATTTTATACTTTGTGATACTTATCATACCTGTCCTTAAAACTATGGATTGAGATAGCATTAACTACCTCCTTGCTTAGCGAATTCCAATTATCAACTACTCTTACACTGAAAAAGTATTTCCTTACATCCTGCAAAGAAGTTTTCTTACGAAGCTTCAAACTATGACCTCTAGTTCTAGAGCCAGCCATATCAAAATATCGATCCCTATTCACTCTATCATAACCATGAAGGAATTTAAAGACTGTCACCATATCCCCCCTCAGTCTTCTAGCTTCGAGTGATGGTAAGTCTAATTCCCTCAGCCTCTCATCATAACTGAGATTGCGTATTTCTGGCACCAGTTTCGTGGCATGTCTTTGAACTTTTTCAAGCTTAGCTATGTGCTTTTTCAAGTGCGGGTTCCAAAAGGGGGCTGCATATTCGAGTTTTGGCCTCACATAGGTTACATAAATATTTCTGAACATTTCCTTGTCCATGTGCCTGAAGGCTACCCTTATATTTGATAAGAATGCATATGCTGCCCTTACTATGCCATTTATATGTATTTCTGGAGACAAATCTGCCAGTATGTTTACTCCTAGATCTCTCTCATTTTCTGTCTCTTGAAGTTGTACTCCAGCCACCGAGTAGTCAAGCTTGGGCCTTCTTGCACTTGTACCCATTCTCATTACCTTACATTTTAAAGTATTGAATTTCATTAGCCACTTTTCTGACCACTCATGCAGATTATTTAGATCCTCCTGAAGTTCTCTACCATTGTTCTTGTTTTTTACTTTCTTCACATATCTTGTGGAAAAGGCTGTTAGAGGCTTGGTAGTCTCGCTCAGCGGAACTTGCCAAAATCCACTGGCCAGATCCAACTTGGACAGGTAACGGGCTCAGGAGAGCAATGAGAAAACATGCTCGGCGTCAGCAATGGGCTCTCCATCAAAGATGGTACGGGCGTTAAGCTTACGACAGTCAAGGCAGAACCGGTGACTGCCATTTCGTTTACGCACTGACACTTACGGTGAACACCAAGGCCAAATGCTCTTTTCAGCTATTCCGAGGTGAACCCAAGTGTCAAGATCTTCCTTCAGCCGGACGGGCAGCTGGTGGAGAAGGCCATAGGAATGCCGAAATGGCTCTGGGTCAATCAATCTGACATGATGCTCAAGGGTAGTGGTAATGCCTGGGATGTCGTTGAAGACATTATCGTAGTCCTCTAATAGCTTGTTCAGCTGTTCCCATTGACTTGGTTGCAGTTTGGAGTTAATAATGCAATTACTCAGACTTTCCTTTTGGTGTGTGGGAATGGAAGGATCCTTACCATCATCAAATGCTAAGCTTATGTCTTCAATTGCGAGGGCGGTGGCTGCTGCCAGAGGGGCTTCTTCCGAAAAACTCCACTCCCGTAAGTCTGTCTCCACTGCAAGGGTGGAGTATTCCAATATAGGAGGTAAGGGGTGGCTATAATGGAGCACCTGTGTTGCTGCAGCCTCGGAGGCTCTGTTGATGCTGAGGGCATCTCGCTACCAATTCCTGAAATCTTCCAAATCCCTTCTCCTCCCCTCGATGGAATTTCAAGAATGCCGAGTGGGGCCGATTCCAGGAGCACCTCAGCAATTGGATTTTAGCCTACATAGCATCTGAAGACATTGACCATGCAGGCACCGAGCTAGTCAATGCCCTGCAAGCTGCAGCAACTCCTCCATCCCCCTCTGCAAACCACAACACACCACTCATCGGGACTGATGGTACTACTGTGACAGAGTTAAAGAACTGAATCACTGGCTCAACGTCATTCGGAAAATGCACAGGAAACGTCGCACTGAAGACTCCTACCGCACTCTCCAGGCAGTCAAAGAACATGTCCATGAAGAGACATGCAACATCAAGAGGAAAAAATGGCTAGAGTGGTGTTCCACCCTAGATGCTCACACCTCTGTGGGCCAGATGTGGAGGAGCATTAACTCCTTTGCTAAAGATAAACCTCCTAAAATCACCCCCCACAGGGATAATAGCAGGGCAGCAAAAGAACTCTCCGTCAAATTCGCGGATAGAGCAAGCTCCAACCAGCTCCCCATCACCACCAGAACAACTCTTCAGGACATCACCACTGCAAGATGGGAAGAAATAGAAGAGGCCATCAACACTGAAGACGAAACAGATGCTCCATTCTCTCTGACTGAGCTACTAAGAGTAAGCAAAAGCTCTAAGAACACAGCCCCAGGTGCCGATAGAATCACATACACAATGATTCAAAATATGGGGCCCAAGGGGAGCTTGCTCTACTCTCTCTGATCAATTCGACATACACACGAAGAATCAGACCAGCCTCATGGAACAGAGCAGACATTCAGCCCATCCCAAAACCACAGAACCCTGACAACTCTCGCCCCATCTCCCTCCTAAGCTGCCTGAGAAGACGGCAGAAAAGATGGTACTTAACAGAGTCCGCTGGAAATGCCCACCCTTCCCAGAAAACATGTTTGCCTACCAGCCTGGCTTAGGCACCTCAGAATGCATAGCCTCCATGCTATCATTTATCAACAATTGCCGTGGATACATCGTTTTTCTAGACCTAGAAAAGGCCTTTGAACTAGCCAATGTGCCGGCAATACTCTCAGCTCTCGTATCAAAGCAGATCAAAGGTAACCTTCTCTCATGGATCAAGCAGAGTCTACAAAACCGTAGTGCACGAGTCAAAGTAGATGGGCACTACTCCACCTACAAAAACCACTGTACTGTACTGCTGGCTAGTACAGTGGTAACGCGCTGGCTTCGCATTCACGAGGTCGAAAGATCGGTTCCCGTCCAAGACCGAGAGTTTAAGCTGTTTACTGGCAGGAACTGCTGTGGTTGGACACCACAGTGGGGGGTTGGGGCTTGCCCTGGCTGACGAATACCCATTGTATTGAAATGGAAATAAAGTTTGTTTGTTTAATCCTTAGCCCCTTCCTCTTTAATTGTCTCATGGAAAAACTCATGGACATCGCACTACCACATGGAGCCAAACTCTTCAACTATGCGGATGACTTTGCCCTTGTCACAATAGGAGACAGAAGCTCTAACAAGACACAGTGCTGCCTCACTAAGATTCACCAAGCCTCCATCTCCCTTGGAGTTAAAATCAATGCCCGCAAAACCAAGGCCCTTCCCATCCACCAGTGGAGACCAGACACTAATCTGGTCATAGGTAACGAGCCTGTGGACTGGGTTACCAAACACCAATACCTGGGTGTAATCATCGACCACAGACTAACCTTTGGACCAGAAATTCAACACTTGCGCGACAGGTGCAGCCAGCGACAAGCGGTCCTTCGTCGGATGTTGGGCCTCTACGATGGTGCATCATTTAATGTCCTCAGAAGCTTCTATGTACAAGCTATACGCAGCCTCATTGACTATGCTTGTCCCACACTCTGGCTACTAACAGACCAAAAGTGGGACAAGATAGGAGTAATTCAAAACAGCGCCATATGCACCATGCTAGGAGCCCCCATGTGGATCAAGAGAGAAAACATCCAGATGGAATCGGGACTCATGCCACTCAAACTCAGAGCTCAGTAAAGACTGACCCTCTTTGTGGCCAAAACCACCACTGCCCAACATAAATGCCTAGCTGGCTCAAATCTCCATCTAGCCCTCAATCGCCACCCCAACCACCATCCTAGAACCTGGGCAGCCAAGGTCTGCGCTAGCCTGCAAGCACTGCTAGTCAGGGAGAGCATCCTAACCAAGATACAGGACACACCGCTTCCTGAATACAGATGCCCACCCCCATGGAATAACCAACCACTCGACATAAAGATCGAGCTCCCTGACAACCCCAAAAGCTTGGTAAACCCGCTTGTCCTTAAAAACATATACAAGGACAAAATTCAGAGCTTGGAGCAGGCCAAACTCTCAAGTCTACTACACTGACGGTTCAGTAAATCAAGAAACTGGAGCCTCAGCCACCGCCTTCACCACTGGAAACCATGTACTACATTGGAGACTGTCAAACTCCTGCTCATCGCTCCAGACTGAGCTTGTTGCCATAGCCAACGCCCTCGACTTCTTCATCCAGCAAGGAGCTGACCATGCCCTAATTCTCTTTCACTCTAAAGGCGCCTTACAGGCCATCAAGAAGCCACTCCTCAGAGACAATGTATGCATCATCACCACCATCCTCAGCCACTACCACAGGACAACCAGACTTGGAAAAGCCATCACTCTTGCCTGGATTCCCAGCCACGTCGGCATCAAGGGAAACGAGGAAGCCGATCAAGCCGCCAAACAAGCCACTCTCAGAGCAGTAATCCAAATATCTTTCTCCTGGGATGCAACAGATAAAAAATAAAACCACCAAGTCACTCCTTAATGCCTTAATAACTAAACACAACCTGTGCACAGACATTGGCTCCCCCTCCACCTAGTGGTACAAAGCCACCACTGATCTGCAGCGTATCACCCTGCCTAAGAGCCTTCGACGAAGCACGGAGGTCAATGTGTACCATCTGAGACTCGGGTACAAGTGCACCTGACGAATAGTGCAGGATATCATTAGGGAATGCACCTTTTGCCAGGTAGCCTCACCACATCCACCGCTCCATTACATCCTCGAATGTGACTCCTTTTCAGAAATTCGACAGTAAACTGGTGTCCCCGCAACATCCAGCGAAGATCCAAATGCCCTTCATGTTGCTAGCTCCATTATCAGACTAGCAACAAACAACTACATGAACAGTTTACTAAATATCATCAGTCAATACCCTCCACCAAGATAACCATGTAACAACTCTCTCTCACCCCCAAAACAGGAATTCATTTAAATTGTTTGATGTAAACTAATAATCCTCAACTGATTACTTATGCTCTCCATTATCTTTACAGTTTTGCACAACCTCACCTGCGGGCCAAAATAGGAAAGCCCGATCACCAACCATAACAAGATTTCACCCCACCTCCTCACCAAATAGGAAAGCCCATTCGCCCGCAAGAGCGAATACCACCTAGATTCCAAAAAAATCTTACCCCACCTGAGGGCCACAAGGGAAGGTCCGCTCACCCTCAAGGGAGAACATCCATCTATAGGGGTTGCTGAGAGTGCCAGCGCAGGATCCCTTTCAGCCTCAGGGTCCTCACAATACAGCTTCAGCTGGTTAATGTGGTATATCCTGTTATTTCCATCAACATTTAGCACATAATTGTACCACAGTGTATGGTCCTTTCCAGCGTAGCATTAGCTTGCAAGTATCTGTTGGAAGAAGTAACTGAGCTTGATCTCCGAGTGTCAGGGCACGACACCGGGCACACTTGTCAAAGAGGAGCTTGGCAGTCTGCTGGTGACCCTTAATGGCTAATTGTGCAGTTTTCCAAGCCTTCTTGAGATGAGACGAAAACTTCAAAATATACTCATGGACGTCACTATCATCCTCTTCAATGGTAGGTGAATTCCAACATTCGGCCAAGAATTCCACTGGTCCTCTGACCTTATGACCATAAATCAGCTCGAAAGATGAGTATCCAGTAGTGTCATAGGGTGTGTCTCTGAAGGAGAAAAGTGCAGTAGGGACATACTTGTCCCACTGCTTAGGTATATCTATCACTAACTTGCGCAAGCATTGCTTCAATGTTCCATTGTATCGTTTGCATGCTCCAATTGATTGGGCATGATAGACGCTCGTACGAATGTGCTTCATTTCTAAAAGGTTACAGAAAGCCTCAAAGTGCCTACTTGTAAACTGACTTCCATTGTCAGAAGTGACCTGCTCAGGAAAGCCAACCCTGGAGCAGATTTCAAATAGGGCATGAGCGACTGCTTCAGTCATGATAGAAGACAGTGGCACTGCACCTGGGTACCTTGTTGCCAGGTCGATGTATACCAGGAGGAACTGTTTCCCTGTGGACAAAGCTGGATTAATAGGACCTAATATGTCAGTAGCAACCTTGGAAAATGGCTCCATTGAGAGCTTAGTTTTCCCCATGGGAACTTTTGGTACCGGTGCCATAGAGGTGGATTGACAGACAGACAGGTGCCCACATATCTGTCTACCTCGGCACGCATGTTTGGCCATGCAAAAGCCTTCTGAAGGACATGCCGAGTTTTTGCTATGCCTCTGTGTCCACTCAGAGGTAAATGTTGTGCCACATACATAGCCTGGCGGCGCAACAAAGCGGGCACCACCAACTGTTTAAAGGTGTGACCATCTTTAGTCAAATGCCTACGAAGTACTCCATCTTCAAGGGTGTAAGTGATCTGGCCTCCTTCTCTCACCGTTAAGGTCCTTCCCTCGGTGGCCTGCTGCATCCAGCGTTTGAGGCTGGGACAGTTTTGCTGCAATTTGGAATGTCTGGACGGGACTTCGATGGCTTTAAAGGTGCATCATCTGGTAAAGGAGGGGGAAACTCTCCTTGTTCCACATTACGTGTACTAACTGCGTCAGACTCATCGGAATCAGTCGGAGAATGGTCCAAATTCTTGGCATGGAGGCCAAGAGTTGCTGCTGAAATGGCTTCTTGTGACTTCGCCAGAGGGATGTTACAAAGAGAAATGTCCTCATGGTAGAGGTCGGCATGGAAGATAGAAACTAGATTCAGTACACAACCTAGCAAGACAGGGTACATAAGCCCAATCATTGCCACAGTTGGGGCTTTTCCCTTGTAGTATTTGCAATCCAGGTCAATGACACAGCAGCATCGTATTTGGGGTGTTCCTTCAGCAACCTGCCCAAGAATGACTTTGCCGGTAAAATCCTCATCCCTGAAGAATCTCTCGTCAACAAATATGCCATTGGCCCTGTGTCAAGGGCTATCTTAGCTTCCACACCATTTATGGTTTCTAGGCATTTTGGGATCATTACCAGATCATTATGTTCAATGAATTCCAAATTGGCAAGTTTGTGCGGTGGGTCCTCGGTGTTATCCTCAGTGGCCCTTTGTGGCCTTATTTCTACAGCTTGGGCCAAGTGCGTGGCTGAACGGCTCTACGGGCCGCTGCTGTGTTAGGGAGCGTGGTGGCTCTTAGAGTTTGGTTGAAAACCCTGGGAAGGTGGAGCAGAGTAATGGCCTTTGCCTCTGAACTGCTGAGGCTTAGGTCTTACTGGGTCATCCTTCTTGAGTGTGGGTGCATGGCCGTAATAAGGAATAGGAGTGTGAGAAGGATGAGCTGGACAATTGAAGTTCTGCGAGGGGCTCTTGTGCTTCCCGTTCCTGTAATCTCTATTTCCGGATGAAGGGCCACTGTCTGTGATTCCCGCTCGAAGGCAAGCAAGCGCAAGCTCATGTTCACGTCGTGCTTGTGCCTGTGCCTGGTCGTAATCGCGTTGAGCTTGTGCCTGTGCCTGGTTGTAATCGCGTTGGTCTTGTGTCTGGTCATATTCGCGTTTTGCTAGTGCCTCATCATGGGCTTTCTTCTCCAGCTCAGCTCGGCATTCAACCATCTTCTCATGAGCCCTTTCGAGGAGCTTCTATCCCAGGAAAAGACCGTATCTCTCACCCCTAGCAATCATTATGTCCAGGTAAGGCTCCTCATCGAATGTTTCCATGGTTTCCATGTTTGTTTCGTGTGACTGCCTGGTTTCCATGATTGTTTCCTAAACAGTCAATAATGAAGTGCCAAAAAAAAACCCCATTAACAATCTCTACAATAGTAGAAAAAAAATGAAAGAACCACACAACACCGAGGAGAGAAATGAATTCACCACCACAGTTCAAACTTAAATGTAAAAGTGATCTCAAAACCTCACCATAAAAGTGACTCAAAATACAATCAAGTGCAACAGCAGCAAAATGTTACAAAACAGTTCATGAAACACTGGTAATACTGGATGGCAGTCGTGCCTGCTTAACAGCAACATGCGGCAGTACCTGTGATTATGGTGCAAATGAAAGGAATGAGCAACGCAATCAAGTGTAACAACAGCAAAATGTTGCAAAACAGTGCATGAAACACTGGTAATACATGATGGCAGCTGTGCCTGCTTAACATCAATATGCGGCAGTACCTGCGGTTATGGTGCAAATGAAAGGAATGAGCAACAACAAAGCTTACCGACTAGCACCCAGTGCCAGAGAATACAAACAAGTATAGCATAGCGGTCATGCCTGCGTATGAGCGCGTATATGGCAGTACCCACAAATAAAATGTCATAAGTAATATTCTGGAGTGTTGCCAAAAGGGCACATAGCCTATACAAAATACACCAAAGTTTTTCTTCCCAATCTATGAGCAATCAATACTTGAATATAAAACACAATTATAAGCAAAATACTTAATATGCTTACTCCCAATTCCTAAATCCCAAGGAAATATAAACAATTCTTAACAACTATCACCATTTAACGG
>JAXCGZ010012616.1:12500-20820 GCA_037179515.1 Halocaridina rubra | reverse complement strand
AGTTAACTCTGCTGCTGGCAAGGCCCGGTCTCTAACTCAACTCACTGTGCCTGCCCTGGGTGGTTCTTGAAATACCCCAAGGGCAGGGGCGTGGCTTGTATGGGGAATAAAGGACTGGTTTATATCTCTCACCCTCTTGAAATATTTGAACGCCAGATGCCGAGTCCCATGGGACCAGCTATCCATCTTCGACCCTTTTTAACATAAGCCTCATCCTAGTAAACACTGGAGAGAGTGTTCAATGTTTCCTTTGACACCTAGCCAAAAGTCCTACGACAGGACATCTGGGGATTCGAACTCGCGTCACCAGCTACAAAGTCATGCTGCCTTAACCAGCTGTACCACTACAACCGACAAAAGTCTGAAAATCATGGCACAGCCAGGCTTTTCGTTAAATTAAGACCTCGAGCGTTATTATATTTCTAATAATGGTGGCGTGATTGTTAGTACCAGAATTATATCCGATAAACCCACGTTGGAATCCGTGCAAAATGGTAAAGTGAAGGCAAAAATGTAGTAATTCACAATACAACCGAAGCAGCTTAAAAGGAATATTCCTTTTTACTTTAAACGTCATAAAGTGGCCGCCATGGCTGAGAGGTAAAACACGCGAATGGCTCCTCAGGTCATGGGTTCGAGGCTTGCAGCGATCTGAGGTTAGGTAGGGCATTCAATCAGGGTAAAGGTCGCACGTGCCATAACCAAAGTGCTTAGCAAAGAAAACACCGTCCTAGCCCTTAAAAGAAAAGGGAGTCCGTGACACAACATCGATCTCATCACTTTAAACGTCGTCGAAAATACAGGATTCCGCAAACTTGAGCAAAAAAAAAAAAATCGAATTTGATGAAAATGACGTCAACTATGCATGGAATCAAATCGAATAGCCGAAACTCCTAAGGAACCAAAGGTGAATTTTATCCTAAAATTGAGAACATTCGTCTTTGCTTAAATATTCACTGAAAAAGAGAAAATAGAAAGCTTTTAATACTTAACATTTGACATCACCCTAGCACACACTGGTACACTTATCTAGTTTTGAAATTATGCTTCATTTACAATATTTAAGAGAAAAAAAAATATTGTCCATACGGTGAGAATATTCTCGCTGATGAGTTAGCAAAACGACTTTCTATAAATGATGAAAATGTTGACGCAATAATGGTTTACTATTGTTATGGCTCAAGCGGTAGCGTCCGCGACTCTGAGGAGTCAGGTCGAGGGTTCTCGCCCCGTCACGGTCTGAGATTAGCAAAGGCATGCACTCAGGGTAGCGATTACATCTGCCAAAAGTCCTTCGCAAGAAGGCAACCGTCCTAGCTCTTGGTAGAAAAGGCAGTCAGTGACGTAAATCCGGAATTATGCTAGAGTATGTTAATGACTTAAAAATCAAAGTAAGAAAAAGCTATATGAACGAGATCTACCAAAATGCACATTTTTATTTTTGCTTAAATGCCTGTACACAAAAGCAAACACTGACAAAACTCTAGAGTAAAATTATTTTCAGAGAAAAAATGGCTGGTGGGAGTATCCTCGAAGACCGGTAACCGGCGATTTAAGGCAGAAAAAAAAATCATATAAATTTTCAAGCATAACTTAATTGCAAAGCATTTTTCGATCTTTAAACTAAACTTTCCATGTTACGAAATATTAAATAAATATAAAACACTTGCTGTAAATCCATGAGATCTCGGGAACACCTACCACGAAGTACAGATAATGAACAGAAGAGGGGACGTCTATGCACACTCACTACTTACGGCCAATTACTGAAAAAATGCATCCAGACCCCCCAAAAGTGATTCCGTGACGTCATCAGTTTAACGCTTTTATTAACGTTTTTCTTGGCTGTGTTAAGGTGGGTTTACACGGTCAAACGGTTCGTCGAACGCGGTTCGACAGACAAGTGTTTGAAGTGATGTTTGAACGTGTGAACGGGGTATTTGGTTGTCGAACACGTTCGACAATCGTGTTCGACAACCAAATACCCCGTTCACACGTTCGAACATTACTTCAAACACCTGTTTGTCGAACCGCGTTCGACGAACCGTTTGACCGTGTAAACCCACCTTAACACAAAGAATTGTATTAGATGAATAATCATAGGTCGACAGAGTACAATAGTTAAAAATAAAATATGTTATTTTAATAATAGAGATAAATGATCGTTACTTTAATCTTGAATCCCATGATTAGCTTTTTTGTATTGTTTGTGTACCACAGGCAATGTGTTAGATGAATAATTATTGGTCTACTGAATAATGTTCCGGTTTTGCGTCACTGACTCCCTTTTCTACCAAGGGCTAGGACGGTTGCCTTCTTGCGAAGGACTTGTTTTGGCAAATGTAATCGTTACCATGAGTGCATACCCTTGCTAACCTCAGACCGTGACAAGGCGCGAACCCTCGACTTATTTGATACAAGAAGTATGTAATTATTAATGAGCGAATCGATAATTATATTTTCCTTATATCTATCTATTCCCACTAATGGCTGGGGGCTAGAATACTTTCTCCGTGTTCCCCTGCGTATCCTAAGACTACACTAAATGGGATGGAGCGTGGGAATTGGGAATTCCCATCTCTGTACTTTTTCCTTCCAAAGAGTCAGAGTATTTTGCCTTGACTCAGCCACTCCCCTTATAAAGAGAAAAATTGGCTCATGTATAGAGAGAGATCTTTCCATAAGGGTTGATTGCTCGTTATTTTTGACTTTATGGATAAGGATTTGTGAATATATTTTTATCTATACATCAATTACATTAATGTTGAGCTTACTGGACTTGTATGATGAAATATATTTCCAAATCATGCACAAAATGCCAGCAATAGATACATACATATACCGAGGCTGTTTCCCCCTTAAATTGGGGGGTAGCCGACGTCAAGAAAGGAAAGTTTGGGGAGAAGTTATTCTCCCCTCTACTCCCCCTCTTCGTTGACGCCTCGCAGGAGGTTGATACAAGGGGAGGGATTCCCAGTCCCCCCGCCCCGTCCACTTTTAGTCGCCTTTTACGACACGCGGGGAATACGGTGAGGCTATTATTTGATATTATGCCCGCCCCACAGGGCACAAATATAAAAGGCCCCATGTGCTCCTTATTATCGTCTCCAACCAACCGCTCAATGGCAAAGCCCCTGCTGGGCTAAGGATGATGATGGGATGGCCAAGAGTGCGCCGCCGCGCCCTCGTGTGGGAAACCTCTAGGGTTTTGCGGGAGTAATCGGCCGCCGCTGCCTGTCTACTACAGCAGCAAGATTTTTGGCAGGCCTAACTCACTTAAATTCAATACCATCACTAATGAAACACACCTCCTCAAGGTTGATATATATATATATATATATATATATATATATATATATATATATATATATATATATATATATATATATATATATATATATATATATATATATATATGGAGAGAGAGAGAGAAAAAAATCTTCACTATATCCCTAAATGTGCATTTCATTAAAAGCAATTTAATTCGTCACTTTTTACCTGGATGATCAGTGCAAGATAATTAGTCGCCGTGACTCAAGCGGTAGCGTCCGCGACTCTGAGGCGTCAGGTCGAGGGTTCGCGCACCGTCACGGTCTGAGGTTAGCAAGAGCATGCACTCAGGGTAACGATTACATCTGCCAAAACAAGTCCTTCGCAAGATGGCAACCGAGCTAGCCCTTGGTAGAAAAGGGAATAAGTTTAGTGCAAGATATAGCAGATCTTACCTTGTTCACGTAACGGTAATTAAGAAATAATGATAATGAAAAAATAAAGATAATGCAAATATAACAGTAAATAAAAGCTAACAAACGAAAAGTGAATAAAACGAGGAAAATAAAACAACAACAACAACAACAACAACGACGACGAGAACCCACTTGCAAGAGCAGTGTCTTCCCTCAAGTACAAGACAGACAAGTCCTTAAATTCGGAAGTCTGAAGTAAAACTAGAAGCCAAGTGCAAGCTTTGGCTTAAAAATAATCACTTATAAACTGTACAGAAATCAAATTGAAAAGCGATTTATTAACAAAGCAAATTTAAGTAACATAAGAACGTTAGCAAGAAGCTGGTCATTCATCGAGCGAGTTTGTCAAAGAGATATAAATGAACGCAATGTAATCAGATAAATACCTCCCTTGGGTCATTCCTCCTGGCTATTGTGTTCTCTTGATAGCTTTATCTTGCTGCCGAAGACAAAAGAAAGGAGAAAAAACTAATTAAGAGTCCTGCAGCTTTATTGCTTTCAACCCCTCGACAGATAAAGGAAACCAAAAGCGGATTCAAAGTGAGAAAAGTTCTGTAGGAATCTCTAGACAATTGAGAGTTTCTGTCTTACTTTCTGAGTGGGAAGGTTCAGTCTGAGCGTATAGCACTTTGTCGATTTAGAAATGGCTGAATGGAGGTCTTCAATCTCCGTGCACATGACCATATCAAAATCGTCAAGTTTTATATTAAATAACCAAAGACTCTTCGTCCGTAATTTATATTCACACACACACACACACACACACACACACACACACACACACACACACACACACACACACACACACACACACACACAAAAGTCTAAAAGACCTTCAAGAATGCAAAGAAGTGTTCATTAGACGATACAGAACACAGGAAGAGATGGGAAAGATCAAAAACTTGTTGCAAGAGGCAAGAAGGTTAAATGATGAAAGAAATGAAGAAGAGAAGAAAAATTTTCGTTACAGAATACTTCCAGACAAAGGGGAGATAAAGAAGATAATGACAGAAGATCAGGGGATGGGGCCTCATTAAGATTGTTATACACAAATGCTGATGGATTAGCTGGTAAGGCAGTAGAATTAAAAAATAGGATTCACAACAGTAAGGCAGATATAGTAGCAATTACAGAGACTAAGTTGAGTGAGGACATAAACAGTGTCACAGTTTTTCCTAAGGGCTTCAGAATACTAAGGGGTGAAAGATGTGAGAGGACTGGTGGAGGGATAGCACTGCTCATAAGTGAGAGGATTCAAGTTGAAGAAATAAACTTGGCTATAGAAAGTGAGTTCAGGGAATTTCTTGTTGCTCGCATAAATACTGGGTCAGAGAGCATTATAATAACTGTTGTATACAACCCACCAAGGAACCAAAATAGGCTTGAAAGTTATGAGGAAAGTCATATAGGTACTATTGAAGTCATAAACTCAGTTGTTAACATGGCACGGGAGAAAAAATGTAGGATTTTGATTATGGGAGACTTTAATCATAAAGAGATAGATTGGATAAATCTTGACCCACACAGTGGTGAGGACTCATTTGGGGCAAGATTCCTAGATTGCGTACAAGGGAATTTCCTACACCAACATGTAATGGAACCAACAAGAGCCAGGGGTGGGGATGAGCCATCACTACTTGACCTAGTGTTCACAGATAATGTGTTGGATATTGAAAATATTGAGTATGAACCACCAATTGGAAAGAGTGACCACTGTGTGTTGTTGATGGAGTATATCATTGAAGATATTCTTCCTGAGAGTAGAGGCACTGAGGACATGAGGAGGAACTATCCAAAAGGAGATTACATCAAAATGAATGAGCTTTTTGCAGTTATTGACTGGAGAACCTTATTTTACAACAAATCTGTACAAGAAATGTATGACATCTTTTGTGAGAAATATGGGAAGATAGTAGATTGCTGCATACCTGTCACCAAAGTAGGTGTAATTCATGCCAGAGAGAAATGGTTCGATAATGGGTGTAAAAGAGCTAAGGAGTGGAGAGACAAATGCTGGAAAAGGTATAGGAGGAGAAAAAACATAAATGCCTGGCAAACCTACAAAAGAGCAAGAAATGACTACCTAAGTAAAAGGAGAGAGGCAGAGAGAGATTATGAGAGGGACATCACCAGGAAGGCTAAAGAAAATCCCAAGCTTTTCCACAGCTTTATCAGAGGAAAACTGAAGGTAAAAGAACAGGTTTTAAGGCTAAAGAGAGCGGATGGAAGCATCACTGAGACGGACGAAGAGATCTGCAAAGAATTGAACAAGGAGTTTCAGTCAGTATTTACAGTAGAAAATACCCCACCCCCTCAGATTGCAGTGATAGAAGCTCAAGGGCCGGTATTAGAGAACATCAACCTTACAGCCACAGAGGTATGCAAAGCGCTGATGGATTTAGATGTTCATAAAGCTACAGGTCCTGATGACATATCCCCTCATGTGCTTAAAAAATGCGCAAACACAATATCAGTGGCACTAAGTATCATATTTAAGGAGTCACTGGAGTCGGGGGAGATTCCAAGATGCTGGAAACAAGCAAATGTGATACCTATCTTCAAAAAGGGAAGGAGGGATACGGCTCTGAACAATAGACCAGTTTCCTTGACCAGCATAGTTTGCAAAGTTATGGAGAAACTACTAAGGAAACATATCTCTCTTCACTTGGAATCCTTCAACTTTTTGTCAGTGAGGCAACATGGCTTCAGAGAGGGTAGATCAACAGTAACAAACTTATTAGAATTTTATGATGAGGTAAGCCAAATCTTACAGGAAAGAGAGGGCTGGGCAGATTGCATATTCCTAGACTTCCAGAAAGCGTTTGACACTGTTCCACATGGGAGACTTATTAGAAAGCTGCAATCAATGGCTAGAATAGGTGGAAATGTCTTGGAATGGATAAAAACTTACTTAGAAGGAAGGGAACAGAGGGTTAGAGTAAGACACTCAGTGTCTGAATGGAGAAGAGTTAGTAGTGGAGTTCCACAGGGTTCAGTTTTAGGGCCACTTTTGTTCCTTGTATATGTAAATGACCTACCAGAGTCTGTAAATTCATTCATGAATATGTTTGCAGATGATGCAAAGATTGTGAAGAAAGTAAAAAACGAGAACAATGGTAGAGAACTTCAGGAGGATCTAAATAATCTGCATGAGTGGTCAGAAAAGTGGCTAATGAAATTCAATACCTCAAAATGTAAGGTAATGAGAATGGGTACAAGTGCAAGAAGGCCCAAGCTTGACTACTCGGTGGCTGGAGTACAACTTCAAGAGACAGAAAATGAGAGAGATCTAGGAGTAAACATACTGGCAGATTTGTCTCCAGAAATACATATAAATGGCGTAGTAAGGGCAGCATATGCATTCTTATCAAATGTAAGGGTAGCCTTCAGGCACATGGACAAGGAAATGTTCAGAAATATTTATGTAACCTATGTGAGGCCAAAACTCGAATATGCAGCCCCCTTTTGGAATCCGCACTTGAAAAAGCACATAGCTAAGCTTGAAAAAGTTCAAAGACATGCCGCGAAACTGGTGCCAGAAATACGTAATCTCGGTTATGATGAGAGGCTGAGGGAATTAGACTTGCCATCACTCGAAGCTAGAAGAGTAAGGGGGGATATGGTGACAGTCTTTAAACTCCTTCATGGTTATGATAGAGTGGATAGGGATCGATATTTCGATATGGCTGGCTCTAGAACTAGAGGTCATAGTTTGAAGCTTGGTAAGAAAACTTCTTTGCAGGATGTAAGGAAATACTTTTTCAGTGTAAGAGTAGTTGATAATTGGAATTGGCTAAGCGAGGAGGTAGTTAATGCTATCTCAATCCATAGTTTTAAGGACAGGTACGATAAGTATCACTAAGTCTAAAATGGAACCGATCAGGAGACGGGAAGATACGAGCTTTGGGCTCTTTCCCGTAAACACAATTAGGTAATCACAATTAGGTAATCACACACACACACACACACACACACACACACACACACATATATATATATATATATATATATATATATATATATATATATATATATATATATATATATATATATATATTATATATATATATATATATATATATATATATATATATATATATATATATATATATATATATATATATATATATATATATATATATATATATATATATATATATATATATATATTAGTGTGTGTGTGTGTGTGTGTGATTAACTTTATTTTTTAATTGCATTTATTTTGATTACCTAATTGTGCTTACGGGAAAGAGCCCAAAGCTCGTAACTTCCCGTCTCCTCATCGGTTTCATAGTGTACTTAGTGATACTTATCATACCTGTCCTTAATACTATGGATTGAGTTAGCATTAACTACCTCCTAGCTTAGCGAATTCCAATTATCATACACTAAAAAAGTACTTCCATACATCCTGCAAAGAAGTTTTCTTACGAAGCTTCAAACTATGACCTCTAGTTCTAGAATCAGCCATATCAAAATGTCGATCCCTATGCACTCTATCATAACCATGAAGGAATTTAAAGACTGTCACCATATCCCCCCCCAATCTTCAAGCTTCGAGTGATTGTAAGTCT
>JAXCGZ010012616.1:0-7500 GCA_037179515.1 Halocaridina rubra | reverse complement strand
GTGTAATTCATGCCAGAGAGAAATGGTTCGATAATGGGTGTAGAGTGGAGAGACAAATGCTGGAAAAGGTATAGGAGGAGAAAAAATATAAATGCCTGGCAAACCTACAAAAGAGCAAGAAATGACTACCTAAGTAAAAGGAGAGAGGCAGAGAGAGATTATGAGAGGGACATCACCAGGAAGGCTAAAGAAAATCCCAAGCTTTTCCACAGCTTTATCAGAGGAAAACTGAAGGTAAAAGAACAGGTTTTAAGGCTAAAGAGAGCGGATGGAAGCATCACTGAGACGGATGAAGAGATCTGCAAAGAATTGAGCAAGGAGTTTCAGTCAGTATTTACAGTAGAAAATACCCCACCCCCTCAGATTGCAGTGATAGAAGCTCAAGGGCCGGTATTAGAGAACATCAACCTTGCAGCCACAGAGGTATGCAAAGCGCTGATGGATTTAGATGTTCATAAAGCTACAGGTCCTGATGACATATTCCCTCATGTGCTTAAAAAATGCGCAAGCACAATATCAGTGGCACTAAGTATCATATTTAAGGAGTCCTGGAGTCGGGGGAGATTCCAAGATGCTGGAAACAAGCAAATGTATACCTATCTTCAAAAAGGGAAGGGGGGATACGGCTCTGAACTATAGACCAGTTTCCTTGACCAGCATAGTTTGCAAAGTTATGGAGAAACTACTAAGGAAACATATCTCTCTTCACTTGGAATCCTTCAACTTTTTGTCAGTGAGGCAACATGGCTTCAGAGAAGGTAGATCAACAGTAATAAACTTATTAGAATTTTATGATGAGGTAAGCCAAATCTTACAGGAAAGAGAGGGCTGGGCAGATTGCATATTCCTAGACTTCCAGAAAGCGTTTGACACTGTTCCACATGGGAGACTTATTAGGAAGCTGCAATCAATGACTAGAATAGGTGGAAATGTTTTGGAATGGATAAAAACTTACTTAGAAGGAAGGGAACAGAGGGTTAGAGTAAGACACTCAGTGTCTGAATGGAGAAGAGTTAGTAGTGGAGTTCCACAGGGTTCAGTTTTAGGGCCACTTTTGTTCCTTGTATATGTAAATGACCTACCAGAGTCTGTAAATTCATTCATGAATATGTTTGCAGATGATGCAAAGATTGTGAAGAAAGTAAAAAACGAGAACAATGGTAGAGAACTTCAGGAGGATCTAAATAATCTGCATGAGTGGTCAGAAAAGTGGCTAATGAAATTCAATACTTCAAAATGTAAGGTAATGTGAATGGGTACAAGCGCAAGAAGGCCCAAGCTTGACTACTCGGTGGCTGGAGTACAACTTCAAGAGACAGAAAATGAGAGAGATCTAAGAGTAAACATACTGGCAGATTTGTCTCCAGAAATACATATAAATGGCATAGTAAGGGCAGCATATGCATTCTTATCAAATGTAAGGGTAGCCTTCAGGCACATGGACAAGGAAATGTTCAGAAATATTTATGTAACCTATGTGAGGCCAAAACTCGAATATGCAGCCCCCTTTTGGAATCCGCACTTGAAAAAGCACATAGCTAAGCTTGAAAAAGTTCAAAGACATGCCACGAAACTGGTGCCAGAAATACGCAATCTCAGTTATGATGAGAGGCTGAGGGAATTAGACTTACCATCACTAGAAGCTAGAAGAATGAGGGGGGATATGGTGACAGTCTTTAAATTCCTTCATGGTTATGATAGAGTGGATAGGGATCGATATTTTGATATGGCTGGCTCTAGAACTAGAGGTCATAGTTTGAAGCTTCGTAAGAAAACTTCTTTGCAGGATGTAAGGAAATACTTTTTCAGTGTAAGAGTAGTTGATAATTGGAATTGGCTAAGCGAGGAGGTAGTTAATGGTATCTCAATCCATAGTTTTAAGGACAGGTATGATAAGTATCACTAAGTATAAAATGGAACCGATGAGGAGACGGGAAGATACGAGCTTTGGGCTCTTTCCCGTAAACACAATTAGGTAATCACAATTAGGTAATCACACACACACACACACACACACACACAGCTTTCTCTTTTACTATTTTGTTATTTTGTATATATATTGAGTTAAATGTAAAGTCTAAATCCCGTGATAACATATCTTGGTTAGCAAGTCAGTTTATCAGTTAGGAAGAATATATAACAGAAACAGGTGGGTGCCACCTCGAACACAAATTCGAATTTTCCTTCAGGTTTGACTTTTGTTTTTGTTTTTCTTTTTATACTTAAATTACCATGGTCAAGTTTTTAAGTTAAGATGTGTGTTACCAGAAAGGAGACAATTTGAGTCACTAAATAGCACTTATATGGAGATATAAAAATTCTGTGTGAAGGTAAATTAGAAGTTTTTCTCTTTTCTTTTTTTTTCCTCTTTCTCGTCTTCTTTCTATATTCTGTGAGAGGGAGAACATAAAAATGAAGCCATCTCTGTCCCAAACCTCTCCCACCCATGGGTCGGGAGAAGGGGTAGTCATCAGAGGACTTAAACAGAGAATCAAGAAGTTGGAGGAAATGGTTATAAGCCTTGATGATAAAATTCGGAATATGGATGGAGAAATGAAAGAGAATGAAACACTCAGAGAACAAATAAGATCTTTGGAGGAAGCAAATAAAGCACAAGGGCAGGAGAGAAAGGAACTAGAAAAAAGAATAAAGAAGCTGGAAGGGGAAAAGAGTCAACTAGAATCTAGAATTTCTAAACAAGAAGATAAAAACAAACAGCTGAATGACAACCTAAAGGAATTAGATGTTAGTTCACTGCTCTCTTCTGAGAGAGACGAGATTGCTGCTTGGAATGTTCAGATTAAGGAAAACATTGAACAGTTCAGAAAAGAGTTCCAGGAGCTGAATATGGAAAATGATGCCATGAAAACGTCCTTTGCTGATGCACTAAAGGGGAATGTGGCAGTAAAAGAGGCTGTAAAGGTGCTGGCACTGGAAAACATACAAACAGTTGACTATAAAGAGACAGTAATCGAAAAAATGAAAGACGTTGTGATGGAAAGGGCAAACCCACTCATCAGACAGGCACTTGATAAGGAGAAGACAGTGGTAATCTCAGGCATAAGTGAATCCCAGGAGCCAACATGGCAGGGGAGACTTGAAGAAAATAAAGCTAACGTTGTAGACCTGATAAGAAAGCTTGGAGTAGTATGTGGTCCTGAGGATATTGTAAACATACACCAACTAGGTAAATATTCGAGGGAAGAAAAGCCGAGACCAACAAAAGTAACCTTTGAGAGAGGGGAGACATGTAGGGAAATATTGTTGAGGAAAAAAAGTCTAAAAGACCTTCAAGAATGCAAAGAAGTGTTCATTAGACGATACAGAACACAGGAAGAGATGGGAAAGATCAAAAACTTGTTGCAAGAGGCAAGAAGGTTAAATGATGAAAGAAATGAAGAAGAGAAGAAAATATTTTGTTACAAAATACTTCCAGACAAAGGGGAGATAAAGAAGATAATGACAGAAGATCAGGGGATGGGGCCTCATTAAGATTGTTATACACAAATGCTGATGGATTAGCTGGTAAGGCAGTAGAATTAAAAGATAGGATTCACAACAGTAAGGCAGATATAGTAGCAATTACAGAGACTAAGTTGAGTGAGGACATAAACAGTGTCACAGTTTTTCCTAAGGGCTTCAGAATACTAAGGGTCGAAAGATCTGAAAGGACTGGTGGAGGGATAGCACTGCTCATAAGTGAGAGGATTCAAGTTGAAGAAATAAACTTGGCTATAGAAAGTGAGTTCAGGGAATTTCTTGTTGCTCGCATAAATACTGGGTCAGAGAGCATTATAATAACTGTTGTATACAACCCACCAAGGAACCAAAATAGGCTTGAAATTTATGAGGAAAGTCATATAGGTATGATTGAAGTCATAAACTCAGTTGTTAACATGGCGCGGGAGAAAAAATGTAGGATTTTGATTATGGGAGACTTTAATCATAAAGAGATAGATTGGATAAATCTTGACCCACACAGTGGTGAGGACTCATTTGGGGCAAGATTCCTAGATTGCGTACAAGGGAATTTCCTACACCAACATGTAATGGAACCAACAAGAGCCAGGGGTGGGGATGAGCCATCACTACTTGATCTAGTGTTCACAGATAATGTGTTGGATATTGAAAATATTGAGTATGAACCACCAATTGGAAAGAGTGACCACTGTGTGTTGTTGATGGAGTATATCATTGAAGACATTCTTCCTGAGAGTAGAGGCACTGAGGACATGAGGAGGAACTATCCGAAAGGAGATTACATCAAAATGAATGAGCTTTTTGCAGTTATTGACTGGAGAACCTTATTTTACAACAAATCTGTACAAGAAATGTATGACATCTTTTGTGAGAAATATGGGAAGATAGTAGATTGCTGCATACCTGTCACCAAAGTAGGTGTAATTCATGCCAGAGAGAAATGGTTCGATAATGGGTGTAAAAGAGCCAAGGAGTGGAGAGACAAATGCTGGAAAAGGTATAGGAGGAGAAAAAACATAAATGCCTGGCAAACCTACAAAAGAGCAAGAAATGACTACCTAAGTAAAAGGAGAGAGGCAGAGAGAGATTATGAGAGGGACATCACCAGGAAGGCTAAAGAAAATCCCAAGCTTTTCCACAGCTTTATCAGAGGAAAACTGAAGGTAAAAGAACAGGTTTTAAGGCTAAAGAGAGCGGATGGAAGCATCACTGAGACGGACGAAGAGATCTGCAAAGAATTGAACAAGGAGTTTCAGTCAGTATTTACAGTAGAAAATACCCCACCCCCTCAGATTGCAGTGATAGAAGCTCAAGGGCCGGTATTAGAGAACATCAACCTTACAGCCACAGAGGTATGCAAAGCGCTGATGGATTTAGATGTTCATAAAGCTACAGGTCCTGATGACATATCCCCTCATGTGCTTAAAAAATGCACAAACACAATATCAGTGGCACTAAGTATCATATTTAAGGAGTCACTGGAGTCGGGGGAGATTCCAAGATGCTGGAAACAAGCAAATGTGATACCTATCTTCAAAAAGGGAAGGAGGGATACGGCTCTGAACTATAGACCAGTTTCCTTGACCAGCATAGTTTGCAAACTTATGGAGAAACTACTAAGGAAACATATCTCTCTTCACTTGGAATCCTTCAACTTTTTGTCAGTGAGGCAACATGGCTTCAGAGAAGGAAGATCAACAGTAACAAACTTATTAGAATTTTATGATGAGGTAAGCCAAATCTTACAGGAAAGAGAGGGCTGGGCAGATTGCATATTCCTAGACTTCCAGAAAGCGTTTGACACTGTTCCACATGGGAGACATATTAGGAAGCTGCAATCAATGGCTAGAATAGGTGGAAATGTCTTGGAATGGATAAAAACTTACTTAGAAGGAAGGGAACAGAGGGTTAGAGTAAGACACTCAGTGTCTGAATGGAGAAGAGTTAGTAGTGGAGTTCCACAGGGTTCAGTTTTAGGGCCACTTTTGTTCCTTGTATATGTAAATGACCTACCAGAGTCTGTAAATTCATTCATGAATATGTTTGCAGATGATGCAAAGATTGTGAAGAAAGTAAAAAACGAGAACAATGGTAGAGAACTTCAGGAGGATCTAAATAATCTGCATGAGTGGTCAGAAAAGTGGCTAATGAAATTCAATACCTCAAAATGTAAGGTAATGAGAATGGGTACAAGTGCAAGAAGGCCCAAGCCTGACTACTCGGTGGCTGGAGTACAACTTCAAGAGACAGAAAATGAGAGAGATCTAGGAGTAAACATACTGGCAGATTTGTCTCCAGAAATACATATAAATGGCGTAGTAAGGGCAGCATATGCATTCTTATCAAATGTAAGGGTAGCCTTCAGGCACATGGACAAGGAAATGTTCAGAAATATTTATGTAACCTATGTGAGGCCAAAACTCGAATATGCAGCCCCCTTTTGGAATCCGCACTTGAAAAAGCACATAGCTAAGCTTGAAAAAGTTCAAAGACATGCCACGAAACTGGTGCCAGAAATACGCAATCTCGGTTATGATGAGAGGCTGAGGGAATTAGACTTACCATCACTCGAAGCTAGAAGAGTAAGGGGGGATATGGTGACAGTCTTTAAATTCCTTCATGGTTATGATAGAGTGGATAGGGATCGATATTTCGATATGGCTGGCTCTAGAACTAGAGGTCATAGTTTGAAGCTTGGTAGGAAAACTTCTTTGCAGGATGTAAGGAAATACTTTTTCAGTGTAAGAGTAGTTGATAATTGGAATTGGCTAAGCGAGGAGGTAGTTAATGCTCTCTCAATCCATAGTTTTAAGGACAGGTATGATAAGTATCACTAAGTCTAAAATGGAACCGATCAGGAGACGGGAAGATACGAGCTTTGGGCTCTTTCCCGTAAACACAATTAGGTAATCACAATTAGGTAATCACTAAGTACAAAATGGAACCGATCAGGAGACGGGAAGATACGTGCTTTGGGCTCTTTCCCGTAAGCACAATTAGGTAATCACACACACACACACACACACACACACACACACACACACACATTCATTCACAGACGTGCGAGCGCACGCACACATACAGACACACAGGAGTCAAATTTAAGCATTCCTTGTACAAGAACTTAATAATTTTTACATGTGATGCAAGATTATTTTGAATACGTGGATGAAGTTAAGCCAGTAGCAAGAACAATAGAAAAAAATATGAAATAAAATGAAATATAACTAGATATTCTGGCTAAAGTAAAAAGGAAAAAGATAATTTCTTGAACAATGGAAGGAAAGGTTTAATCTGTAAGACGATTAAAAGCTAAAAGGAAAAATATTATGAAAAGATTTCAACGAAAAATCAAAAATGAAAAAGAGATTTTATTGAAGACTACTTGGGATATTTATTCTATATAAGTCGATACAAGAACTAATTAGCAAAAAACAACAAGAAAGTTTTTAGCAGAAATGAAGGTTATAATTAAATACAATAATTCTTGTTTTATGGCAATATTCATCCCCATTATGGGGGTGGAAACAAACAGAATGAAACAAGGGAATTGTTGTTGGATGCCCTTCCTTTTGCCCTATAGTGGGCTCAGTCACAGGTCTGTCATCTCCGAGGCGAGAATTCTACCAACTACGCTATTATTAAATATAAAAGTCTTGAAAAACAGTGCCTCGAAATGCCTTTGTAGGGGAAATAGCATCGGAGGAGATAATCTTCTGTGTCTTAAAAAGGGAAGAATATGGAAAAAAAAACATTTAAGAGGATTGTATGTCTTAAGGAGTGAGGATAAAGGAATTTCCATTCAAGTGGATCTTAAAATCTAAAGAAGTTTGCAGAGAAGACGATTATAAAATAGAGGGACAAAATGTCAGCGCTTACAAGTGGGTCTCAATAGAATTCTTTATAAAAACAATTCTACTGTAAGGTTTTATGTTGTAAATAAAGGCTCTCCATGTATAATAGATGTAAAATTATATTTCTTTTTCATCTTTAGACATGGAACTATATGCATATGTGATT
>JAXCGZ010012615.1:15000-20851 GCA_037179515.1 Halocaridina rubra | reverse complement strand
GAGAGAGAGAGAGCTTTCTAGCCGGAGGTGCTGATGCAGCCTTTCCTGTCTTTCTTATTCAATCAGTATCTTTAATCTTATGGCGGATGAGATTCCAAGCCTTCCGTTATCATATGCTGTCGACGCGAGAATCTGAATAAAACCTTTTGGAACCCAGGCGTCCATAACATTATGTAAATGATTGTAATTCTCTCTATCTCCCTCTCTCTCCCCATATGTATCTATCTATCTGTCTATCTATCTATCTATCTATTTATTCATTTAACTTTCTATCTATCTGTTTGAGTCTCTCTCTCTCTCTCTCTCTCTCTCTCTCTCTCTCTCTCTCTCTCTCTCTCTCTCTCTCTCTCTCTCTCTCTCTCTCTCTCTCTCTCTGCCTCAGTTTCCATTATTCATGCCTCTCTCTCTCTCTCTCTCTCTCTCTCTCTCTCTCTCTCTCTCTCTCTCTCTCTCTCTCTCTCTCTCTCTCTCTCTCTCTCTATATATATATATATATATATATATATATCTATCTATCTATCTATCTATCTATTTATCTATCTATCTATCCATCTCTCGCTCTCTCTTCCACACTCTATCTTTTCCCATTTAGTCCGGCGACCAATATTGAAAAGGGCTTTAGTATTGGAGTTGGTTCAACCAGAGCCCTGTTTACCTGAAGCTATATTTTTTAGTTAGTACACATATTTGGTCATACTAAATGACCTGTAGTAGACTTCTGGTGGTGTGCACCACCGCATAATGACCCAAACAAATTGTCATCTACCGTCGAAAATATGTTTAAAGTTTTATCGATAATTATCCTTACTGCTACACCTTGACAGAAATATCTAATGGTGAATTACACTAATGTCATAGTTTCTTAACGTAGTTCACTGAATCATTCAAAACATGGCCAAAAAAAAAAAAAGACCAATAAGTCAATAAATTAAGTGAATAAACAAGGTCAAATATTTATTTTTCTATCTATCTATCTATTTATCTATCTATCTATCTATCTATCTATCTATCTATCTATCTATCTATCTATCTATCTATCTATCTATCTATCTATCTATCTATCTATCTATCTATTTATCTATCTATCTATCTATCTATCAATCTATCTGTCTATCTATCTATCTATCTATCTATTTATATATATATATACATATATATATATATATATATATATATATATATATATATATATATATATATATATATATATATATATATACATATATATATATATATATATATATATATATATATATATATATATATATATATATATATATATATATATATATATATATATAAATATATATATATATATATATATATATATATATATATATATATATATATATATATATATATATATATATATATATATAGATATATATATATATATATATATATATATATATATATATATATATATATATATATATATATATATGTATATATATATATATATATATATATATATAAATATATATATCTATATATATATATATATATATATATATATATATATATATATATATATATATATATATATACATTCAATATATATATATATATATATATATATATATATATATATATATATATATATATATATATATATATATATATATATAACTATCTATTCATCTATCTATATATATACAGAGGCTCCACTTCCCTTGATAAGGGAGGGGGGGGGGTCCAAAGAACACATATTCACCAAAAGCCAAGATGTAACTCAGTCACTACCCTTAGTTCATTGGGTAAAATAAACCAAGAAATAAGAAATAAACCAAGTAAACACAGAAACAAAGTAATAAATTCAACAAACAATCCTAATAAAGAAAGCAAAAAGTTAATAAACAAAGATAGAAAAAAAGACATGAAAATTATATTTTACATGTAAGAAATACACAAATAGCAGATGTTAAAAATATCTCAACATCATTAAAATTCAGCAATCTCTAATTATGAAGATGAAAGAGAGAGAGAGAGAGAGAGAGAGAGAGAGAGGAGAGAGAGAGAGAGAGAGAGAGAGAGAGAGAGAGAGAGAGAGAGAAGCAACCCCTTCTGGGTATTCAACGACAACCTTTCGCTCTCGTATACGATAGCGAAGACGTGTTCAAGGGGTCTTCATAATTTGCTTACATGGGGTGATGAAAAGATCTGCTTTTCTTTCTCTCTTTTCTATTTCTAATTTTATCTCTCTTCCTCTCTTTTATCTCTATTTTCATTCCAGTTCATAATTTTTATTATTAAATTTCCCCATCAAATTATTTCGCTTTTAATCCCCCCTATGGGAATGGACACAGACAGAATGGAGCTGGGGAACGCATGGTTGGATGTCCTTTCAAACGCCCCCAATGGGTTCGATCGCGTGTCTGTCGCCTCCTGAGGCGAGTATTCTAACCTCTACGCTACTGCATCTACAACTTCTAATTACTTCATCTTTTAATTCCTGCAAATGCTAAATTGCTTCGCCATAATTACTTAACGACGGCCACATGTGTAAAGAACCTTTCCTTGGTTCCTCTGTGTTATAAAAAACTTCAAGTTCATCTCAGTCCGTGGCAGGTAATAAAGTCGCAAGAAAACTGTGTAAGGTAGGTTTGGTTAAGTTGGGTTAGGTTAAGTAAGGCAGGTTAGGTAGCTTAGGCTAAGTTAGGTTAGGTAGGTTAGGTTAGGTTAGGTGAGGTAGGTTAGGTTAGGTTAGGTGAGGTGAGGTGAGATTAGGTAGAATAGGTAAGGTAAGTTAGGTTAAGTTAGGTTAGGTAGGTTAGGGTGGGTTTGGTCATGTTAGGTTAGGTTTTTATTCTAGTGACTCTTTTCTATGACTTTTTTACTTGTTACTTATTTACCTGGATTCAATCAGTCGCATTGCCTGACTTCGTTACCTGCAGATTTTTGTCACTCTTACATCGAGTCACTGTTTCTCTCTAGCCGTGTATGGTCTAGCAAGATCCTTTTGCAATGGTTAATTGAGGCGGGTTAGGTCCTCCGCGGTACGTTAGGAAGGACATTCAGTCCTAATCCTTATGTTCAAACTCTCAGTATCCATCCCCATTCATGGAGACATATTGTGAGACACAAAACTATGATTGGTTTTATGTCACGGACTCCCTTATCTATTAAGGATTAGGACGATGCCTTCTTGCGAAGACTTTGGCTTTGGCAAGTGCGATCGCTACACTGAGTGAATTTCCTTTCTAACATTAGAGCAGAGACTGGTAGGCCACGTATTCAGGACTGACGAATCAGTCATTATCGCTACAACTCGGCCACGGCTGACGCTTTTTGGGAAATTGCTGGATCATTTATTTTTGAGACCCCACGTGAAAGAGGGAAAAGCTGATTTCTCTAAAACAGAAAAGAGATTAGGAGGGCTTCTTTATTCGAATTATTCCCAAATTAGACATTAAAAATACACAAACAGACGCAAAAAAGCATACAAACAGAACATAAAAAAGCATACAAGCAGAGAAAACACATGTAAAACATCCAAAAAAAAACACAAAACATGCAAAACATACAAACATACGTAAAACATAAACGGACGCAAAAAAATACGGAGACCATATATTTCAAAAGCAAACACATATAAAATCATACAAAGACACAAACATGTACAAAGCATGAAAACATACAAAATTTATAAACACGTAAGCAAAATGCAGAAAAAATGCGTACTACGAACAAAATACATTCAAAATCATACAAAACACTAAAAAAAAAAAAAAAAAAACTAACAAAGCATACAAAAACAGACAAACCATACAAAATCGTACAAAAATCAACAAAACATACAAAAGCATACAAAAAAGGCACATTTGTCTCACGAGAAAACTTTACAAATGCAAATGATGGACAAAAAGGCAGAAATAGCGGAAATTTTTTTGTACTTTAAATTACAATATTTACACAAGATGAACTGCATAATGCCTCCTCTCTCTCTCTCTCTCTCTCTCTCTCTCTCTCTCTCTCTCTCTCTCTCTCTCCTCTCTCTCTCTCTCTCTCTCTCTCTCTCTCTCTCTCTCTCTCTCTCTCTCTCTCTCTCTCTCTCTCTCTCTCTCTCTATATATATATATATATATATATATATATATATATATATATATATATATATATATATATCTATCTTTTTGTATGTATGTGTCTTTTCATTATTCAGCATTCAATTTATCTATCTATCTATCTATCTATCTATCTATCTGTCGATCTATCTATCTATCTATCTATCTATCTACCTATCTATCTATCTATCTATCTATCTATCTATCTATCTATCTATCTATCTGTCTATCTATCTATCTATCTATCTATCTAACTATCTATCTGGCTATCTATCTTTATTATTTGGCATCAAGCTCTCTCCCTCCCCAGTGCTTGTGGAGGGGAGGAATAATCTTAATGGGGGGGACAGGAAGGAGACGAGAAGGCATTACGGAAAAATGCATGATTAACCCCCCCCCCCAACACAATGGCGTTTGGCATGGGGGGGGGGGGTTAAAAGAGGAGCTGATGAAGGCAGGTTTCTTCAGAACGTCAAAACATTCACTTTGTTTTCAATCTGCCTTGACTTACTGCACTCTCTTTACCATGAAAATAATGATGTACTTAAATACTGCATTAAGTTTGAGTATGTAACTTACGTATTTTAAAAAAACTGACTTGAAGAAATTAATTGTTCAAGTGAATGATAAATTTTGCATTTACAACGAAATTGTGACATTTATGTATTATTGTCAACTTCGCAATAGTTTGTATTAACCAATCGCGTTATAGTGATTTTTAATATAAAAAAAGAAGTTTTTTTAATTTATTGACAGTTTTTACATTTTTTCTAGGACGGTTGCCTTCTTGTGAAGGACTCGTTTTGGCAGATGCAATCGTTACCCTGAGTGCATGCCCTTACTAACCTCAGACCGTGACTGGGCGTGAATCCTCGACCTGACTCCTCAGAGTCGCGGACGCTACCGTTTGATCCACGATGACTACATTACAGGAAAACCAAATCATATTTTAAATGTATATATTTCCCCTTGATAGAGAGGGTCAAGGAAACTTCCTCCGTGTCTCCCTGCGTGTTGTAAAAGTCGACTAGATAGGGTCGGAGCGAGAGGACTAGGAATCCTTTTCTCTGTATTTTCTTCCTGAAAAGAGTCAGAGTATTTTGCTCTGACTCAACCACCCTCCGGAATGGTGCTATTCAGCCAGCAATTTTGGCGCAGTCTTTTGACGCCATGAAAGGGCAGCGCCAAAACTGCAGCATCCCTTACAAGGCTATTGTATAACGATATATTAAGAGCTTTGGATTAGGGACCATGGTAATTCAGTGGTAGAGGACTCAAGTCAGGAAGCGGCTAAGTCGGAGTCGATCCACCGCAGTGTGTTAAGAAGGGCATCCAGTCTTAACCCCCAACTCCAGCACATCTGTGTCCACCCCATTCGAAGTGGAAGAAATTTTGACATACTTTTGGCACACAAATTTAAGTTATGAACCAAATTAAGTAAAAAAAAAATGAGAAAAATACTGAAACTGAAAAAAGAAACTTTTTTCTTTCTTTTGATAGACTAAAGACGAATAATAAAAAAAATAAAAAAAGGGAAGTTTGAATAAAAAAAAAAACAGAAAAACTCATTTTTTTCTTCCTTTAAAGACTTACATACGAATCTAATCATCGCTTTACATCTGACATGTCACAACAGTCCACTTTTTTTATTCTCTTAGCGTTCTATCCTGCATGATTAGCCAGAAACCTCACATAAAAATGGATTAAACTATATGACAGAGAAAAAGACTAGGTCGTCATTACTTGGACTATTCTTTCAGTGTCTTTCTATTGTATATCAAGCTCTT
>JAXCGZ010012615.1:0-5000 GCA_037179515.1 Halocaridina rubra | reverse complement strand
TTGGAATCTCCCCTGACTCCAGTGACTTTTTAAATATGATACTTAGTGCCACTGATATTGAGTTTGCGCATTCTTTAAGCACATGAGGGGATATGTCATCAGGACCTGTAGCTTTATGAACATCTAAATCCATCAGCGCTTTGCATACCTCTGTGGCTGTAAGGTTGATGTTCTCTAATGCCGGCCCTTAGCTTCTATCTCTGCAATCTGAGGGGGTGGGGTATTTTCTACTGTAAATACTGACTGAAACTCCTTGTTCAATTCTTTGCAGATCTCTTCATCCGTCTCAGTGATGCTTCCATCCTCTCTCTTTAGCCTTAAAACCTGTTCTTTTACCTTCAGTGTTCCTCTGATAATGCTGTGGAAAAGCTTGTGATTTTCTTTAGCCTTCCTGGTGATGTCCCTCTCATAGTCTCTCTCTGCCTCTCTCCTTTTACTTAGGTAGTCATTTCTTGCTCTTTTGTAGGTTTGCCAGGCATTTATGTTTTTTCTCCTCCTATACCTTTTCCAGCATTTGTCTCTCCACTCCTTAGCTCTTTTACACCCATTATCGAACCATTTCTCTCTGGCATGAATTACACCTACCTTGGTGACAGGTATGCAGCTATCTACTATCTTCCCATATTTCTCACAAAAGATGTCATACATTTCTTGTACAGATTTGTTGTAAAATAAGGTTCTCCAGTCAATAACTGCAAAAATCTCATTCATTTTGATGTAATCTCCTTTCGGATAGTTCCTCCTCATGTTCTCAGTGCCTCTACTCTCAGGCAGAATATCTTCAATGATATACTCCATCAACAACACACAGTGGTCACTCTTTTCAATTGGTGGTTCATACTCATTTTTTTCAATATCCAACAAATTATCTGTGAATACTAGATCAAGTAGTGATGGCTCATCCCCACCCCTGGCCCTCGTTGGTTCCATTACATGTTGGTGTAGGAAATTCCCTTGTACGCAATCTAGGAATCTTGCCCCGAATGAGTCCTCACCACTGTGTGGGTCAAGATTTATCCAATCTATCTCTTTATGATTAAAATCTCCCATAATCAAAATCCTACATTTTTTTCCCGTGCCATGTTAACAACTGAGTTTATGACTTCAATAGTACCTATAAGACTTTCCTCATAAACTTCAAGCCTATTCTGGTTCCTTGGTGGGTTATATACAACAGTTATTATAATGCTCTCTGACCCAGTATTTATACGAGCAACAAGAAATTCCTTGAACTCACTTTCTATAGCCAAGTTTATTTCTTCAACTTGAATCCTTTCACTTATGAGCAGTGATATCCCTCCACCAGTCCTCTCAGATCTTTCAACCCTTAGTATTCTGAAGCCCTTTGGAAAAACTGTGACACTGTTTATGTCATCACTCAACTTAGTCTCTGTAATTGCTACTATATCTGCCTTACTGTTGTGAATCCTATCTTTTAATTCTACTGCCTTACCAGCTAATCCATCAGCATTTGTGTATAACAATCTTAATGAGGCCCCATCCCCTGATCTTCTGTCATTATCTTCTTTTTCTCCCCTTTGTCTGGAAGAACTCTGAAATGAAAATTTTTCTTCTCTTCTTCATTTCTTTCATCGTTTAACCTTCTTGCCTCTTGCAACAAATTTTTTATCTTTCCCATCTCTTCCTGTGTTCTGTAACGTCTAATGAACACTTCTTTGAATTCTTGAAGGTCTTTTAGACTGTTTTTTCTCAACAATATTTCCCTACATGTTTCCCCTCTCTCAAAGGTTACTTTTGTTGGTCTCGGCTTTCCTTCCCTCGAATATTTACCTAGTTGGTGTATGTTTACAATATCCTCAGGACCACAAACTACTCCAAGCTTTCTTATCAGGTCTACAACCCTAGCTTTATTTTCTTCAAGTCTTCCCTGCCATGTTGGCTCCTTTGATTCGCTTATGCCTGAGATTACCACTGTCTTCTCCTTATCAAGTGCCTGTTTCGATTACTGTCTCTTTATAGTCAACTGTTTGTATGTTTTCCAGTGCCACCACCTTTACAGCCTCTTTTACTGCCTCATTCCCCTTTAGCGCATCAGCAAAGGAAGTTTTCATGGCATCATTTTCCATATTCAGCTCCTGGAACTCTTTTCTGAACTGTTCAATGTTTTCCTTAATCTGGACATTCCAAGCAGCAATCTCGTCTCTCTCAGAAGAGATCAGTGAACTAACATCTAATTCCTTTAGGTTGTCATTCAGCTGTTGATTTTTATCTTCTTGTTTAGAAATTCTAGTTTCTAGTTGACTCTTTTCCCCTTCCAGCTTCTTTATTCTTTTTTCTAGTTCCTTTCTCTCCTGCCCTTGTGCTTTATTTGCTTCCTCCAAAGATCTTATTTCCTCTCTGAGTGCTTCATTCTCTTTCATTTCTCCATCCATATTCCGAATTTTTTCATCAAGGCTTATAACCATTGCCTCTAAATTCTTGATTTTCTGTTTAAGTCTTCTAATGGCTACCCCTCCTCCCGACCCATTGGTGGGAGAGGTTTGGGACAGAGATGGCCTCATTTTTATGTTCTCCCTCTCACAGAATATAGAAAGAAGAAGAGAAAGAGAAAAAAAAAGAGATAAAAACTTTTATTTAAGCCTCACACAGAATTTTTATATCTCCATATAAGTGCTATTTAGTGATTCAATTTATCTCTTTTTTGGTAACACTCATCTTAACTTAAAAATCTGACTATGGTAATTTAAGGATAAAAAGAAAAAGAAAAAAATGCAACAAAACAAAAGTCAAACCTGAAGAAAATTTCAAATTTGTGTCTGAGGAGGCACCCACCTGTTTCTGCTATATATTCTTCCTAACTAATAAACTCACTTGCTAACCAAGATATGTTATCACAGGATTAGACTTTACATTTAACTCAATGTATATACAAAATAAAAAAAAAACAGTAAAAGAGAAAGCTAAAAGAAAAGAAAAAAAATGAAGAAAATAAGACAGCTGTACTACTTGGCAACTTAACTCATTACTGTTGACAGGTGTATATTTGGTATTTATTTAATTATTCAATTATTTCGAGTATCAAACTAACTAACAAGTTAATATAAATGGGAAGGATACTGATTTTAACAATATCTGGAACCACAGGATCAGGTAAACGGCTTAAGAGCTTTCCCCAATTTACAAAAAAATTCAGGTAATGTGATATGATGGCTTCACCTCTGGCAACTCTTCTAAATTTCCTTCAAGGCAGAACAGGACAGCAGCTTCTCTCTCCCCTCACGAAAATGTTCTCAATTTTTTCCTTTAATATTTTGGACAGTCTCGTCATACAACAAATATAAGTTTTGTACTCACAATATTCTGCAGGATTTTAGATTTAGGGAAATTATGGTAAATTTTTCCACTAAGCACTTAGTCACTCAAAAACACAAGGAAAAATTTAAGAGATACTGGGATGTGTGTACTGTGTGTGCGCACGCACAGTGGTGTGTGTGTGTGTGATTACCTAATTGTGATTACCTAATTGTGTTTACGGGAAAGAGCCCAAAGCTCGTATCTTCCCGTCTCCTGATCGGTTCCATTTTAGACTTAGTGATACTTATCGTACCTGTCCTTAAAACTATGGATTGAGATAGCATTAACAACCTCCTCGCTTAGCGAATTCCAATTATCAACTACTCTTACACTGAAAAAGTATTTCCTTACATCCTGCAAAGAAGTTTTCTTACGAAGCTTCAAACTATGACCTCTGGTTCTAGAGCCAGCCATATCGAAATATCGATCCCTATCCACTCTATCATAACCATGAAGGAATTTAAAGACTGTCACCATATCCCCCCTTACTCTTCTAGCTTCGAGTGATGGCAAGTCTAATTCCCTCAGCCTCTCATCATAACCGAGATTGCGTATTTCTGGCACCAGTTTCGTGGCATGTCTTTGAACTTTTTCAAGCTTAGCTATGTGCTTTTTCAAGTGCGGATTCCAAAAGGGGGCTGCATATTCGAGTTTTGGCCTCACATAGGTTGCATAAATATTTCTGAACATTTCCTTGTCCATGTGCCTGAAGGCTACCCTTACATTTGATAAGAATGCATATGCTGCCCTTACTACGCCATTTATATGTATTTCTGGAGACAAGTCTGCCAGTATGTTTACTCCTAGATCTCTCTCATTTTCTGTCTCTTGAAGTTGTACTCCAGCCACCGAGTAGTCAAGCTTGGGCCTTCTTGCACTTGTACCCATTCTCATTACCTTACATTTTGAGGTATTGAATTTCATTAGCCACTTTTCTGACCACTCATGCAGATTATTTAGATCCTCCTGAAGTTCTCTACCATTGTTCTCGTTTTTTACTTTCTTCACAATCTTTGCATCATCTGCAAACATATTCATGAATGAATTTACAGACTCTGGTAGGTCATTTACATATACAAGGAACAAAAGTGGCCCTAAAACTGAACCCTGTGGAACTCCACTACTAACTCTTCTCCATTCAGACACTGAGTGTCTTACTCTAACCCTCTGTTCCCTTCCTTCTAGGTAAGTTTTTATCCATTCCAAGACATTTCCACCTATTCTAGCCATTGATTGCAGCTTCCTAATAAGTCTCCCATGTGGAACAGTGTCAAACGCTTTCTGGAAGTCTAGGAATATGCAATCTGCCCAGCCCTCTCTTTCCTGTAAGATTTGGCTTACCTCATCATAAAATTCTAATAAGTTTGTTACTGTTGATCTTCCTTCTCTGAAGCCATGTTGCCTCACTGACAAAAAGTTGAAGGATTCCAAGTGAAGAGAGATATGTTTCCTTAGTAGTTTCTCCATAAGTTTGCAAACTATGCTGGTCAAGGAAACTGGTCTATAGTTCAGAGCCGTATCCCTCCTTCCCTTTTTGAAGATAGGTATCACATTTGCTTGTTTCCAGCATCTTGGAATCTCCCCCGACTCCAGTGACTCCTTAAATATGATACTTAGTGCCACTGATATTGTGTTTGCGCATTTTTTAAGCACATGAGGGGATATGTCATCAGGACCTGTAGCTT
>JAXCGZ010012614.1:7500-20875 GCA_037179515.1 Halocaridina rubra | reverse complement strand
TATTATCAAATATCCATAGAAATTCCTAAAAAAAAAATCCATAAAAATCCCTAAAAAATACTTAAACAATACCTAAAAAATAAAAACTACTTAACCTAACCTAACCTAAGCTAACCTTTAACCTAGCCTAACCTAATCTAACCAAGAAAAATCCCTCAATATCCAAAACATTCCTAAAAACTTTAAAAATTCCCTAAAAATCCCTAAACTCAAAAAATCCCTAAAATTCACTAAAAATCCCAAAAAATTTTCAAGAATCAATAAAAATCCCTAAAAATCCGTAAAAATCTCTAAAAATACCTAAAAATTACAAACAAATTATAAAAATCACAAAAAATCCCTAAAAACTCCAAAAATCACTAAAAATTCATAAAAATTCCCTAAAAAATACCTAAAATTCATTAAAAAAAATTGAAAAATCCCATAAAATCCATTAAGAGTCCTAAAAATCCTTAAAAATCTCTAAAAATCCCTACAAATCCCTAAAAATCCTTAAAACTTCCTAATAATTAAAAAAAATATTTAAAACTCCATAAAAGAAAATCCCTAAAAATCTCTTAAGATCAATAAAAATAACTAAAAATCCATGAAAATTCCAAAAAAATCCTAAAAATCTATAAATCCCTAAAAATCACCAAAAAAACATAGAAATTAATAAAAATATATATATATAAATATCCTAAAATCTCTAAAAATCATTAAAATTCACTAAAATCCTAAGAAAATCTAAAAATCATTAAAAGTCCATAAAAATCTCTAAAAATCTCAAAAAATCCCTAGAAACTCATTAAAAATCCCAATAAATCGCTAAAAATCGTAAAAAAAAACATTAAAATCCATAAAAATCCCTACAAATCCCGAAAAATTAAAAAAATTCTTTAAAAATCTATAAAAATTCCAAAAAATCCCATAAAATTTCCCTGAAAAATCCCTACAAAATAAAAATTCCTAAAATTCCCAAATAATCCATAAAAATTCATTAATAATCCATAGAAATCATTAAAAATCCATACACATCTTTAAAAATTACTTAAAATCACTAGAAATAAATTAAAATTCGAAAAAATCCATAAAAATCTCTAAAAATCATTAGATATTACCAAAAATTCATAGAAATTCCTAACAAAATCCATAAAAATCTTTAAAAATCTCTAAATATCCCTAAAATTCACTAAAAATACCTTAAAATCTCTAGAAATCCTTAAAAACCTATAAAGAAATGGTCAAAATCTCTAAAAATCGCTAAATTCAACTAATAATCCCTAAAATTTTCTAAAACTCCTGAAAAATCCCTGTAATTAACTAAAAATTCCTAAATTTTTCTAAAAATCATTAAAAATTTATAAAAACCAATAAAAATTTCTAAAAAAAATCTCTAAAAAATCCTTAATATTCCTAAAGATTCATAAAAAATACCAAAAATCTGTAAAAATCCATGCAAATCCCTAAAAATCCATTAAAAATCTTAAAAAATCTCTAAAATTCTCTAAGAATCCCATAAAATTTTCTAAAAATCCTTAAAAACTCCTAAAAATTCATAAATATTCAAAAAAGAATCCTAAAAAATCTCTAAAAATCCCAAAAATTCCATAAAATTCCAAAGAAAAATCCCTACAAACAAATTGAAATTCCTGAAAATCCCATAAAATCCAAAAAAAAATCATTAATAATCCATGGAAATCCCTAAAAAATCCATAAACATCTTTAAAAATTACTTAAAATCCATACAAATAAATGAAAATTGGAAAAAAATCCATAAAGATATCTAAAAAAAATCTTCAGATATTACCAAAAATTTAAAGAAATTCCAAAAAAATACATAAAATTCTTTAAAAATCTCTAAAAATCCCTAAAATTTGCTAAAAATCCCTTAAAATCTCTAGAAATCCTTAAAAATCTATAAAAATTTGTCAAAATCTCTAAAAATCACTAAAATCAACTAATAATCCCTAAAATTCTCTAAAACTCCTTAAAAATCTCTAAATTTTTCGAAAAATCCTTAAAAAAAATTTAAAATCCTTGAAAATTTATAAAAAAAATCACTAAAAATCTCTCAAACAAATTCTTAATATCCCTAAAAAATCCATAAAAAAAATACCAAATATCTGTAAAAATCCATGCAAATACCTAAAAAACCATTTAAATTCTTAAAAAATTAATAAAAATCTCTAAAAATCCCAAAAATATCCCCCAATATCCATAGAAATTCCTAAAAAATACATACACTCTCCTAAAACTCTCTAAAAATCCCTAAAACTCACTAAAAATCTTTAAAAATCCCTAAAAATTCCCCAAAATACCTAAAAATCTCAACAAATGCATATAAATCCCTAGAAATTCATAAAAATCCCTACAAAATCATTAAAAATCGAGAAAAATTCATAAAATCTCTAAAAATCCCAAAAATTACCTATAAAATACCTAAAAATTATAAAAAATCCTGACAAATCCCAAAAAATCCATAAAAATTCCTAACAATTCATAAAAATCTGTATAAATCCCAAAAAATTCCTACAATTCTCTAAATATCCTTAAAAATTTCTAAGCATTCAAAAAAATCCCTAATAATCACTACAAATTACTGAATATCCCTAAAAATCCAGGAACATTTCAAACAAATCCATAAAAATCTCTAAAAATCCCTAGAAATCACTAAAAATAAATTGAAATTCTTAAAAACTCCGTAAAAATCCCCTAAAAATCTTTGAAAGTCACTAAAATTCACTAAAAATCACCAAAAATCTCTAAAAATCCTTAAAAATCCATACAAATCCCTAAAAATCTCTAAAAATCCCTAAAACTCACTAAAAATCCCTAAAATTCTCTAGAAAGCCTTAAAATTTCCTAAAAATCAATAAAAATCCATAAATATCCCCAAAAACCACTACAAATCCCAAAAAATCCTTAGAATTCTCTAAAAATCCTTAAACATTCCTAAAAATCCATAAAAATCCCTTAAAAATCCCTAAACCTAACCAAAACTAACCTTTAACCTAACCTAACCTAATCTAACCTAGAAAAGCCTTAAAAATCCAAATAATCCCTACAAAACTTTAAAAATCCCTAAAATTCTCAAAAAATCCCTAGAATCTCAAAAAATCCCTAAAATTCAATAAAACAAGTACTTAAAATTTTCTATAAATCTTTAAAAATTCCTAAACAAATTTAAAAATCCCTAAAATATTCTTAAAAATCACAAAAAATCCATAAAAATCCATAAAATTCCCCTGAAAAACCCTAAAAATCAATAAAAATCCCTAAAAGTCCCAAATAATCAATAAAAATTCATTATAAATTTGTATATATCCCTAAAAATTCCCTAAAACTACCTAAAAATAACAATTACTTAACCTAACCTAAGCTAAGCTAACCTAACCTAATCTATTACCTAGAAAACTCCCAAAAAATCCTTTAAATTCCCTCAAAATCTATGGAAAGCCCTAAAAATCACCAAAAAAAAAACCATAGAAGTTAATAAGAAATCTATAAAAATCTCTTAAAAAACACCTAAAATCCCTAAAAATATATAAAATTCCTAAAAAAAATCCTAAAAAATCTCTACAAATCATTAAGATTTTCCAAAAATTCTTGAAAATTCCTAGAAATCCGTAAAAATCCATAACAAAATCTCTAAAAATCTCAAAAATTTTGTAAAAATTACAAAAATATCCATGAAAATCCCTTTAAAAATTCCCTAAAATTCTCAAAAAATCCAAAAAAATCCCTAAAAATCCATAAAAATAAAAAATCTTTAAAAATCCATAAAAATCCATAAAATTCTCAAAATATCCATAAAATTCCTAATAATCCATAAAAATCCCTTAAGCATCACTAAAAATCTCTAAAAATCAATTAAATTCCCTATAAATCCATAAAAACTTCTAAAAATCCTCACTTAATCTAGCCTAACTTGACCTTTAGCCTAAGCTAACTTAGAAAAATCCCTAAAAAGCCATAGAAACCCCTACAATCCCTAAAAAAAAAAAAACTAAAATTCCCTAATGAGCTCTAAAATCTCTAAAAATTCTTAAGCATCTCTAAAAATCCATAGAATTTCTTAAAAGCCCTAAAATTCTCTAAAAATCCTTAAATATCTCTAAAAATCCCTTAAAATTCATAAAAAGTCATAAATATCTCTAAAAAATCCCTAAAATAATTAAATTCCCTAAAAATCTTTAAAATTCCTTAAAAATCCCTGAAATTCAAAAAAATTTCCTATAAAATCCCTAAAAATCATTAAAAATCCCCAAAAATCCCCAAAAAATATAAAAATTCCTAAAATAATCCATACAAATTTCAAAAAAAAATTACTTAACCTAACCTAAGCTAACCTACCCAAACTAACCTTCAACCTAACCTAACATAATCTATAACCTAGAAAAATCCCTAAAAATACTTAAAAATCCATAAAAATCTATACAAATCCTAAAAATCACCAAAAATCCATAGAAATTGATAATAAATCCATAAAAATCTTTAAAAACACCTAAAATCCCAAAAAATCTATAAAAATTCGTAAAATATCCCTAAAAAATTCAAAAAATTCTTGAAAATCCCTAAAAATCCATAAAAAATCTCTAAAATTCTCTAAAAAAAAATAAAAATTCCAAAAAATCCATGAAAATCCCTTAAAAAACCCTAAAATTCTCAAAAAAATCCCTAAAAATTGGTAAAATTATCAGGTTAGGTTGTTAGGTTAAGTTAGGTTAGGTTAGGCTAGGTTAGGTAAGGTAAGGTTAGGTTAGGTTAGGTTAGGTTAGGTTAGGTTGGGTTGGGTTAGGTTGGGTTAGGTTGGGTTGGGTTAGGTTAGGTTAGGTTAGGTTAGGAGGGGGGGTTAGGTTAGGTTAGGTTAGGTTAGGTTAGGTTAGGTTAGGTTAAGTTGGGTTAGGTTATGTTAGGTTAGGTTTGGTTGGGTTAGGTTAGATTAGGTTAGGTTAGGTTGGGTTGGGTTAGGTTGGGTTAGGTTGGGTTGGGTTAGGTTAGGTTAGGTTAAGTTGGGTTAGGTTATGTTAGGTTAGGTTTGGTTGGGTTAGGTTAGGTTAGGTTAGGTTAGGTTGGGTTGGGTTAGGTTGGGTTAGGTTGGGTTGGGTTAGGTTAGGTTAGGTTAGGCACGTACTCAAACCAGCGTTACCCATCCAACGGCAGAAACAGACACCAGGATCCATGGGTTAATCCCAGAACACACTACAATGATGAATTCCCAGCAGAATCACACAGTCGAAACAAGTCATGGAATAACCCAAGAACAAACTACAACTATGACTATGGATACCACCCCAATGAAACATGGTAAGAATGTAACATTAGTACATGTGAACGCTCAGTCCCTGCTCGCTCATTTTGAGGAAATAATAATGCTAACAAAAGACTACAACATAGACATCCTCTGTGTAATTGAAACTTGGCTTCCTCCTACAACTGAAAATAAATATGTGAATATCCCAGAGTTTAAAATATTTCGCAATGACCATGGCCGAGGGGGTGGGGTCTGTATTTATATTAGAAATTATCTTAGTGCATCAGAAATAAACACAGGTTTAGAAAAAACTGAGGAGCTCGAAGATTTATGGATCACTGTGCAGTATCAGAAACTTCCATCTTTCATTGTAGGGTGTGTTTACCATCACCCTAAAGCATCTACCAGTTCATTCAATCATCTGCTAGAAACATTCAGAAATATCTGTGTGCTCCATAAACCCATATACGTACTTGGTGACTTTAATGATGACTTGCTCTCAGCAGATAACAAAATGAAAAGGGTGATCAACACTGTGAGGTTAACACAAATAGTGACAAAACCGACCCGCATAACCCCTAATTCTAGGACTCTTATAGATCTGATAATAACAAATAAAGTGGAAAGTATATCCTATTGGGACGTAGTTCCCTGCCCAATTGCAGACCACGAGCTGAACATTGCTATGCTCAACATAAACAAACCCAAAAGGAAGCCTCTCTTCAAGACATTCCGGTGTCTAAAAAATTACTCCCCTGATATCTTTTGTGAAACATTAATCAACAACACAAATGTACTTAACAGAATTAAATACACAGATAACGTCAATTTGCAGGTTGAGATTCTAACAAAAGTCTTCCTTGAATGCTTAGATAGTTGTGCACCCATTGTAAAAAGAAAAATAACCCGCCCCTCAGCCCCCTGGCTAACTAATGACATCAAAAAGGCAATGCAAATCAAAAATAAAATACAAAAAGAGCTAAAAATGAATAGATATCATATGACTCTCCGAGAACGTTATAAAACAGAAAAGAAACGTGTCAGATCTCTCATCAATGTAAGTAAAAAAGACTTTTACAAAAAACAATTTAATGACTCTAGACATGATACAACAGCAACATGGAAAGCAATAAGATGCATGATACCAAATGAAAAGACTACCTCAGAAAGTTATGAAAATATTACGGAGTTGAAAGACAAAGCGGAAAACTTTAATAACGATTTTGCTAACGTTGGCAAAAATACATATGAAAAACTCAAGAAAACATCAACTCAGTGAATATGAGTAATTGCTTAAATGACAATTCTTCCAATGTAAACACAAAAGAGTACTTCAAGATAAATCCTATCGATTGTGCTACCCTAATTCTTACCATAAAGAGCCTAAGAAACTCTGGCTCTTATGGTTCAGATGGTATACCATTTCAGTTCATCAAAGATGCTCTACCCATGATTGCATCCTATATTCTAACTATTATGAACACTTCCATTGTTACTAAAACGTTTCCTGACTCTTGGAAAATATCACATGTAATACCTCTGCATAAAAAGGGGGACAGAGAAGATGTGACAAACTATCCTCCCATTTCCCTGCTACCCATTTTCTCTAAAATATTAGAAAAAATTGTTGCATGCCAACTTATGTCATATTTAGAGTCAAATAGACTATTAGCTATTAACCAACACGGTTTCAGACCGAAACTCTCGACGGAAACTGCATTGCTCAAAGTTACGAATAGTATCTATAATAATATAGATATGAAAAAAATATCTCTGCTTGTATTATTGGACTTATCAAAGGCCTTCGACAGTGTAAACCATGAAATTCTTTTAAGTAAATGTATTAACTTAAATATTGATCCGAGCTGGTTTAGCGAGTATCTATCTAATCGTAAACAGTCTATACGTCTTATCAACATTATCTCTGTGCCAAAAAATTAATCATTTGGTGTTCCACAGGGATCAGTACTTGGTTCTATCCTCTTCTCCATTTACGTAAATGATCTATCTTCTTTCATTTCTGACTGTCTAGTCGCACAATATGCAGATGACACTCTACTACTCCTTATTGGTGATATTAATAATCTCCCAGAGCTAACTTTAAGAGCAAAAAACACTGTCAAAAATTAAAACCTATTTTCAAGATATTGGGCTGTTAATTAACGAAAGTAAAACACAATGCATGTTTATTGGTTCAAGGTTCCACATGGCACATATTCCAGAAAACACAACAATTGATTTTTGCGACAATATTATCACAACTAGCAAAACAGTCAAAATTCTAGGAATTCACTTTGATAACCACATGTTGTTTGATTCCCACATAGGAAAAGTATGCAAAAAGGTTACAGGAACATTAATGTACTTATCACGTATAAAAGACAATTTTGAGACTACCACTCGAATAACTGTTGTTGAATCTCTAGCCCTAAGTCACATTAATTACTGCACAACTGTTTGGGGAGCTACCACTAAGACTCAGATACACAGAATACAAAAGCTTATTAATTTTGCAGCTCGAGTTGCCCTCGGAGGAATAAGAAAATATGACCACATCACACCAGCTCTCAATAAACTTGGGTGGCTGCGGGCAGAAAACAAGGTCGCTTATGTTATTTATGTTTTGTATTCAAAATTTTGGACCATCATTATCCTAGCTGGCTATTTGATTTAAAAACAGTCAGGGATATAAGGGGAACCAACACAAGACAGAGCAGTGAGCTCTTTATTCACAGAACAAACACAGAAGCAGGTTCAAAGATGATCACTATCAAAGGGCCAACACTCTGGAATAATATTCCAGAGCATCTTAAAAATGCATCCTCCTTCACAGCCTTCAAAGGCAAACTATATAGTTTTCTTTTGGACAAATAGTTGCTGCTCATTAAGAACTAATTATTCTCATTGTAAGGAAAACAAATATGGAAATGATGCCGATAATAACGATCCTGTAACCTGAATACACCATCTAGCATAAATAATCAAATCAGTAACAGGTTACAAAATAGTGATGAAACAACAGCGTCCTTCACCACTACTCCTAACAATACAAAAACAGGCAATAACCAGAACAAGATTCTTCCCAGCACAAACAACCAACCTGGTAAAGAGTTGCAAAACAGCGAAGAAGATATAGAGTCAATCTCCACTACTCCTAACAACACAGCAACTATCACTAACCAGGACAACCAAATTACACCTTCCAGCACAAATAACCAACCCAGCAATAGGCTGCAAAATAATGAAGAAAACAGAAAAGAGAAAATAGCAGCAGTCTCTATTCTAAACATTCCATCGAAGTCCTCTCCCCCACAGCCACAGTTGCCCAATAATGCAAGTGCAAGGGTTACAGCTCAAATATATATTCGCATTCCTGGCAACCCCTTTGAGAGAGAGATACGTAATACATTGACAAATCAAGGCATTCCTTCTGAAGAAGTCTTGATTAAGGAGCTTTCTCGCAAACCAAATTGGGTTTCCTTCGCAATAACGATATCGAAAGGATTTGAATATGTGCTTTACAAACCGAATTAATGGCCTACAGGCACAATTGTCCAGTCATTTCGTGGGGGCAAACAATGGACACAACCTGGGTATTCTACAAAATATCCCAAACTACAGTCATACCAAAATAAACAGCAAAGAGCTAATGACACAATCCCCTATACTCGAGACTACAGAAAGAGACACGATACAAACCTCTCTTATCGCGTCCACGCACAAGAGACTTCTCCTGGAGTGATGGCTCTTACAACCCTAGACACTCACCTAGGCATACAAACTTTGGGAAGGCCCGATCATACCACGGCACGTACTCCAACCAGCGTTACACATCCAACGGCAGGTACAGACACCAGGATCCATGGGCTAACCCCAGAACACACTACAATGATGAATTCCCAGCAGAATCACACAGTCGAAACTACAACTATGACTATGGATACCACCCCAATGAAACATGGTAAGAATGTAACATTAGCACATGTGAACGCTCAGTCCCTGCTCGCTCATTTTGAGGAAATAATAATGCTAACAAAAGACTACAACATAGACATCCTCTGTGTAAGTGAAACTTGGCTTCCTCCTACAACTGAAAATAAATATGTGAATATCCCAGAGTTTAAAATATTTCGCAATGACCATGGCCGAGGGGGTGGGGTTTGTATTTATGTTAGAAATTATCTTAGTGCATCAGAAATAACCACAGGTTTAGAAAAAACTGAGGAGCTCGAAGATTTATGGATCACTGTGCGGTATCAGAAACTTCCATCTTTCATTGTAGGGTGTGTTTACCGTCACCCTAAAGCACCTACCAGCTCATTCAATCATCTGCTAGAAACATTCAGATATATCTGTGTGCTCCATAAACCCATATACATACTTGGTGATTTTAATGATGACTTGCTCTCAGCAGATAACAAAATGAAAAGGGTGATCAACACTGTGAAGTTAACACAAATAGTGACAAAACCGACCCGCATAACCCCTAATTCTAGGACTCTTATAGATCTGATAATAACAAATAAAGTGGAAAGTATACCCTATTGGGACGTAGTTCCCTGCCCAATTGCAGACCACGAGCTGAACATTGCTATGTTAAACATAAACAAGCACAAAAGGAAGCCTCTCTTCAAGACATTCCGGTGTCTAAAAAATTACTCCCCTGATATTTTTGTGAAACATTAATCAACAACACAAATGCACTTAACAGAATTAAATACACAGATAACGTTGATTTGCAGGTTGAGATTTTAACAAAAGTCTTCCTTGAATGCTTAGATAGTTGTGCACCCATTGTAAAAAGAAAAATAACCCGCCCCTCAGCCCCCTGGCTAACTAATGACATCAAAGAGGCAATGCAAATCAGAAATCAAATACAAAAAGAGCTAAAAATGAATAGATATCATATGACTCTCCGAGAACGTTATAAAACAGAAAAGAAACGTGTCAGATCTCTCATCAGTGTAAGTAAAAAAGACTTTTACAAAAAACAATTTAATGACTCTAGACATGATACAGCAGCAACATGGAAAGTGATAAGAAGCATGATAGCAAATGAAAAGACTACCTCAGAAAGTTATGAAAATATTACGGAGTTGAAAGACAAAGCAGATAACTTTAATAACTATTTTGCTAACGTTGGCAAAAATACATATGAAAAAACTCAAGAAAACATCAACTCAGTGAATATGAGTAATTGCTTAAATGACAATTCTTCCAATGAAAACACAAGAGAGTACTTCAAGATAAATCCTATCGATTGTGCTACCCTAATTCTTACCATAAAGAGCCTAAGAAACTCTGGCTCTTATGGTTCAGATGGTATACCATTTCAGTTCATCAAAGATGCTCTACCCATGATTGCATCCTATATTCTAACTATTATGAACACTTCCATTGTTACTAAAAAGTTTCCTGACTCTTGGAAAATATCACATGTAATACCTCTGCATAAAAAGGGGGACAGAGAAGATGTGACAAACTATCGTCACATTTCCCTACTACTCATTTTCTCTAAAATATTAGAAAAATTGTTGCATGCCAACTTATGTCATATTTAGAATCAAATAGACTATTAACGATTAACCAACATGGTTTCAAACCAAAACTCTCGACGGAAACTTCACTGCTTAAAGTTACGAATAGTATATATAATAATATAGATATGAAAAAAATATCTTTGCTTGTATTCTTAGACTTATCAAAAGCCTTCGACAGTGTAAACCATGAAATTCTTTTAAGTAAATGTATTAACTTAAATATTGATCCGAGCTGGTTTAGCGAGTATCTATCTAATCGTAAACAGTCCATACGTCTTAACAACATTATCTCTGTGCCAAAAAATTTATCATTTGGTGTTCCACAGGGATCAGTACTTGGTCCTATCCTCTTTTCCATTTACGTAAATGATCTATCTTCTTTCATTTCTGACTGTCTAGTCGTACAATATGCAGATGACACTCAACTACTCCTTATTGGTGATATTAATAATCTCCCAGAGCTAACTTTAAGAGCAGAAAACACTCTGTCAAAAATTAAAACCTATTTCCAAGAAATTGGGCTGTTAATTAACGAAAGTAAAACACAGTGCATATTTATTGGTTCAAGGTTCCACATAGCACATATTCCAGAAAACACAACAATTAATTTTTGCGACAATATTATCACACCTAGCAAAACAGTCAAAATTCTAGGAATTCACTTTGATAACCACATGTTGTTTGATTCCCACATAGATAAAGTATGCAAAAAGGTTACAGGAACATTAATGTACTTATCACGTATAAAAGACAATTTTGAGACTACCACTCGAATAACTGTTGTTGAATCTCTAGCCCTAAGTCACATTAATTACTGCACAACTGTTTGGGGAGCTACCACTAAGACTCAGATAAACAGAATACAGAAGCTTATTAATTTTGCAGCTCGAGTTGCCCTCGGAGGAATAAGGAAATATGACCACATCACACCAGCTCTCAATAAACTTGGGTGGCTGCGGGCAGAAAATAAGGTCGCTTATGCTATTTATGTTTTTGTATTCAAAATTTTGGACCATCATTATCCTAGCTGGCTATTTGATTTAAAAACAGTCAGGGATATAAGGGGAACCAACACAAGACAGAGCAGTGAGCTCTTTATTCACAGAACAAACACAGAAGCAGGTTCAAAGATGATCACTATCAAAGGGCCAACACTCTGGAATAATATTCCAGAGTATCTTAAAAATGCATCCTCCTTCACAGCCTTCAAAGGCAAACTATATAGTTTTCTTTTGGACAAATAGTTGCTGCTCATTAAGAACTAATTATTCTCATTGTAAGGAAACAAATATGGAAATGATGCCGATAATAACGATCCTGTATCTAGTGGCATACTTACTATTTTATTATTAATATTATTGTTAACATTTTTATTACAGCATTATTATTTTCTATGAAAGCTACATTTAATTTAACTATATGTCTAACCCTCTTATTTATTAGTTTAATTACATGTCTACTCATAAGTTACTATTAATGTTGAATAACCATTGTACAAAATGGAAATAAATGTTTGTTTGTTTTGTTTGTTTGTTTGTAACTAGTGTCATTCTTACTACTTTATTATTAACATTATTGTAAACATTTTTATTACAGCATTATTATTTTCTATGAAAGCTACATTTAATTTAACTATATGTATTACCCTCTTATTTATTAGTTTAATTGCATGTCTACTTATAAGTTACTATTAATGATGAATAACCATTGTACAAAATGGAAATAAATGTTTGTTTGTTTGTTATTTATTATTATTATTAAGAACGAAGCTTTATGACTTTTTTTTTATTGTGACACCAGAACGGGCCAAAAAATAATAAAATAAAACAGCCCTCATCAAGTCTGGGCACGAAGAATACATAAAATAAAGAGAAACAGAAATGGAGAGAGTAATAACTTGTCAGATGTGAAGGGATAATATAATGTATGTAACGAATATCCAAGAATATTCAGTGTTGATGTAGGCATAGAAAAAGAACCGTAACTGAAGGAAGACTTAACATCGAACTGTCCTGGACAGCCTTATTTAAGTTCAAAAAACCTTCAGCTGCAGAATAGCAACGGGCGGCTGTTGCCATGGGCCAACCTACTAGACTTCTTGAGACAAATTTGCTTGAATGAGAGGTTCCAACCTCCTTCACCATCATTATCTCCTCTACAACCTGTTCCAACTCCTCCTCCTCGTCCTCCACTTCTACATTTTCCTCGCTCTATCTTTCAACACCATTGAAAGGAGCTGGAGGAATACTACAAGGGGAAGTCATCGGAATGAAGATGAAGAAGCACTTAAGAATTCCAGTGTGTGCACTTCGCAAGAAATGTAGGAGAAAAGCTTTTTTTTTATTTTTTTTTATATTGCCGTCTCCATTTTCTTTTATTTTTACTTTTTATTAGAGTTTGATAAAAAAAATCGGATAAAACGCAGAATCTAACAAAACAATTTTTTCCTATTGTGTGCTCTGTCTCTCTCTCTCTCTCTCTCTCTCTCTCTCTCTCTCTCTCTCTCTCTCTCTCTCTCTCTCTCTCTCTCTCTCTCTCTCTCACTCTCTCTTTCTCTCTCTCTCTCTTTGCATTTAACAATCTATCAATAATAATAATA
>JAXCGZ010012614.1:0-2500 GCA_037179515.1 Halocaridina rubra | reverse complement strand
ATGTTGAACACAATCGTCCTTTTGTGATGTTTACTCTCCTATTCCCCATAGCGTCACGTATTCCATTACTCCCCATTCCGCTTCGTCTTTCCTCTCCCTAGGAAGACTGTTGATAAGTATATCCCACTTGTGGCCAGAATAAACACGTCTAAATCATGTTTGTGTCTGGGTACACACTCTCCAGGCGGATGGAGAGCCACTTCCAGTATATAGATTTCGTACTTTCAGGCCATCCCTTAAGAACTGTATTTCTCATATCATTATGTAATAAATGAAATACTTATATAAGTGTCAAAAATATTTAAATAGTAATATATAAATTAATTACAGATTTAAGCTAAAAGATATATCTTTTAAAGAATTATGATGGATCTGTCAACACTCAGAAGACAATAATGAAAATTAATCTCTCTCTCTCTCTCTCTCTCTCTCTCTCTCTCTCTCTCTCTCTCTCTCTCTCTCTCTCTCTCTCTCTCTCTCTCTCTCTCTCTCTCTCTCTCTCTCTCTCCTATGCACGTGAATACATACTTATGCATAAAAAAAACACACACGCACACACATACAGAGAGAGGGAGAGAGAGATATTTTATTTTATTTTATTAATTTATTGTGCCAAGGCGTCAGACATTACATGAATTCATACAAATAATGCTTCAAATGGATACAAAACCAAGAATAGAACATAGTTTACAGGGAGGTGTACACATTGATAAAACATTGCTGCATACTAACACACAACTCACAGTATGGCAGCACAGAGTACATTATATACAAAAGTAAAGCTCAGAGAAACACAGAATACACAAACAGAATTATACAGCAACATACAGAAAATATATGTATAATTCAATATAATTAATGGCCACCAAAGTGAGGATAACGAGCAAGAATAACATCAAGGTTGTCATCATTAAGTAAAAATGAGCAGATCTGTATTAAGTTCTGACCTCGTGGTAAAACATCTCTCACTGTGGGGCACTGAAGACAATAGTGGTCAAGAGTGTTAGCATTAGGACGGTCGCATAATTTACAGGAGGTGTACTGTGGCATATCTAGAGTCTGGGAGACCTGCCATAAAGGCCGATACCCCATTCTGAGCCGAGCACTAACTACATTGTTTTTCCGCACCATTAACCCGCGTCTGCGATACTTGTAGCGACTGTGAAGAAAGTGATCATGGTGCTGTATGGACACACTGTTGGCCCTCTCCGTGTCCCTGCGCTGGACCGTCATGGCAAACCCAGCTGAGTAGATGATGTTACGTAGGCATCGGAGGGAGGGCTCAGCGTCCACAGCATGCCCATCCAGCATACAGGCCGCCTTGGCAAGACGATCCGCTGTGTCGTTGCCAGTCAGCCCAATGTGAGAGGGCGTCCATACAAACGACACAACAAGAGAAGCATCCTGAGCGGCCGCGAGGCGACATAGTATATCTCCCACAGCACGGCCACAGATGGGTCTTGGCGAGGATAGGGCTTGTAGGGCCGATTGGGAGTCACAAATTATTACCCCATTCACTCGTCATCGAACAAGGAGAGTCACGGCATCCAAGATGGCATTCAGTTCACAGTAGGTGGAGCTCGACGAGGTGGGTAGTCTACGGCCAATCCATGAATCAGCCGGCACAGGCGGCTCCATGGTGGGGGAAAACACAGCACATGCCGCCCTCCCATCTGCTTGCACAGAACCATCAACATAGACGTGGTGTGCTGCAGGGACAGACGTGGACACATCAGCGATAGTCTCCAGAGCTAACTGTCTCTGCAGGGGGGGATAGACATCCTTCGAGGTCGGTGTATATGTGACAGCGGGGAGGGGGACACGCCAGGGTGGTAAATCTGGGACAGCCGCCTGCACTGGCAGGTCGATGTCAAGGCCACGGAGAATGTCACTCACCACCCTGATAAGGTTATGACCTCCTGCTCGAAGTGGGAGCCTGGGTGCGTCTGGATCCAGGGACGTCCTCATGACAGCAGAGACGTACGGAGCAAGAAAGGGGTAGTGAAGACACTTAACAGTAAAATAGGACACATTGGCATAAATCCTCTCCACAAGAGGGGGCAAGTTGAGCTCCAACTGCATACTCACAATACGGGTAGAGAGAGAACATCCCAAGATAAATCTCATGACTCGATTCTGGAACTTTTCAAGTGGCTCGAGAGCTGGTCTAGGAAGTTGACACAGGCAGGAGACAGATAGTCGACCACTGACCGAAGTAGTAGGATGTAGAGGGTCCTCGCCACTGGGATGGAGACTCCTGCAGCATTGTTGGCAAGCCACTTGACAGGTGCAAAGCGGGGCTCCAGACGGTCAAGAAGGCTCTTCACAAAGGTATGAATTCGTTGACGTGCAGGTATAGCTGGGGTGATCCGGACTGGTGCACCTAAATACGTGTACTGTGTGCAGTGAGGGATGACATTACCACCCATGGCGAATGCGGGCAGTGCTCTGCAGTTGCGTGAAGTAAAAATCCTGCTTTTTTCTGGGGAGATAATAAGGC
>JAXCGZ010012613.1:5000-17500 GCA_037179515.1 Halocaridina rubra | reverse complement strand
TATAAATTCTTCTTCTCTGTTTATTTGTTTTAATGATCCATTTAGTTGTTTTATAAATACTATAAGTAAACATTTATTTTAATTATTTTTAGATGGATGTTTTTTGCTCTCAAAGTTACTCATTCTATTAGAATGAGTTTCGCTGGTGCTAATATTGTTTTTTTTCTATTACCCTTTTATCATTATGTTATTTTTGGAAGGAGATTTCTTTTACTTTTTATTTCTTTTGTTTTTAATCATTTTTATAATGTTAATTTTAGGTTTCTTTACAACTTGCATATTACTATTAGAAGAGTAACTTTGTTAATACGCACTCACGCAAGTGTGTATGTGCGTTTGTGTTTGTGTGACATGCACACATATACAAACACACACGCACACACACACACACACACGCTTTCACTCACACACACACACACACACACACACACACACACACACACACACACACACACACACACACACACACACACATATATATATATATATATATATATATATATATATATATATATATATATATATATATATATATATATATATATATGTAGTCGCCGTGGCTCAGTCGGTAGCGTCTCCGACTCTGAGGCGTCAGGTCGAGGGTTCGCGCCCCGTCACGGTCTGAGGTTAGCAAAGGCATGCACTCAGCGTAAGGATTACATCTGCCAAAACAAGTCCTTCGCAAGAAGGCAACCGTCCTAGCCCTTGGTTGATATGGGAGTCCGTGACGTAAAACCGGAACCGGATATATATATATATATATATATATATATATATATATATATATATATATATATATATATATATATATATATATATATATATATATATATATATATATATATATATATATAGAGAGAGAGAGAGAGAGAGAGAGAGGAGAGAGAGTGAGAGGAAATATCATAAAGGCACCAGTTTTCCTCACAGACAATTGGCTTTGAAAAACAAGTATATATGCTGGGTTCAGGTTTCCTAGAAGGCCAACGTTTTCCATACTGACAAAGACAGGCTTATTACAGTGTGAGAGAATTAGCTTTGAAAACCAAGCATATAGGTTGAGTTCAGTTTCCTAAAAATGGAAAGAGCTTTTCATAAAGTTGCATTCCAGCTCACGAAGAAGTGAGAGCTTCCCACGGCGTAAGAAAATGTGCTTAAAAAGGAAAAGTATATAACCTCCGTTCAACTTCCCTTATAGGGTGTCCACAAAGTCTGGGTACATAGGAAATTTCACTATGCAGACCTATTCAATCGAGTTCACCTGAATTTTATAAAGAGAATCAAATTATGCATTGGAAATGATGGAAATCATATTGAAAATATTATTTATTAACATTAGATTTAAATAAAATTGTTTTTTTTTAAAAGTATGTGTTAATCTCCTGTGTACCGAGACGAAGTCTGGGTATACAGACTTTTTTTTTGATGCGCTTTACAAAATTCAGGTGAACTCGATTGAATAGGTCTGCATAGTGAAATTTCCTTTGTACCCAGACTTTTTGGACACCCTGTATAAGGGTGCGTTCAACATTCCAGTGAGGTAGAGGTTTAGAACAACGAGAGTGAAGCCGTTTAAAAAAAAAAAAACAAGTTTAAAAAGGTTGCGTGCAACTTCCAAAAGCTTCAAGCGATTTCGAAGAAGAGGTTACTAAGCCAAATAAACTTCATTTCTGCGTTCACCTGTTCACAGAGATCAATATAATGCACCAATTACCGACTGTCGATGAAGTGTTTTGCGTGCGCATAAAGACACTTTACGACGCATAAAACTTCGTTCAAAAGGAAATTGGAAAGGAAAGAGTCGAGGGGAAACAGAGAAGAGGGGTCATAAACGAATACAAGAATAGCTAAAAAAAATATATAATAAGAGTTCTTACTGGTAGTCATAAGTTTTCTTTTTTATTTTGCATATAAGCAAGCGTTTGCAAGTCTAATTCGTGTATGAATAAAATAAATAAGCAACAAATACACAATATTCGCTTTAGGCAAATCCTCTACCCCAAACATCTGGAAAAGATAAACAGAAATTTAGAGAAACAAACAGACAATTAGATGGATAAACAGACCGAGGATAGACAGATGTACCAGTCAGTAGCTATTCCTTGCATTAACATATTTGTGCTCTATGACAGGCACACAAATAGATACATATAGCAAAACAGATAGATAAACAGATAGTAATTTGGATGGATATATAAATGGATAGGTACACATAGAGAAAAACAGAATGATAAACTGACAAAAGCACAGAGACACCTCGGTAAGTAGAGAGGGATGGATGGATATATATATATATATATATATATATATATATATATATATATATATATATATATATATATATGTATATATATATATATATATAAATAAATAAATATATATATATATATATATATATATATATATATATATATATATATATATATATATACATATATATATATATATATATATATATATATATATATATATATATATATATATATATATATATATATATATATATATATATATATATATATATATATATATATATATATATATATATATATATATATATATATATATATATATATATATATATATATATATATATATATATATACTATATATATATATATATATATATATATATATATATATATATATATATATATATATATATATATATATATATATATTATGACACTTGGAAGGCAAGAAAACTGCCCTCATCAATAAAGACCCGTTCACGAAGGAAACATCAAGACGAAGGAAAAGAAAAAGGTTAAGGATGAGGCAAAGATGAGGTAATTATACACAAAGGAAATGGACGGGCTGACAGAATAATGAAAGTACTGAGGACTTAGAGATTGGCAGGAATAGGCCTTGAGATGACTATAGATCCGCTTTTTGAAGAAGGATAGCTTATAAGAAAGTGGAAAGACAGAAGGATGAAGAGAATGCCAGAGTCTGGAGATAGATGGGAACAAGCAGTCGCTGCACCGACCAATCCGCGAGCTACAAATCTCCACACAGTACCTGTGAGATGAGGCAGCTTGGCGAGTGTTACGAGGCCTCAGCAATGTGGGAGGGATGCAACTCGCCAACTCATCAGATCAGCGATGGAAAAAGAATCTAGATTAGAAGTAAGAGAAGGGACATAAATGAGTCTAACTGCATTATATTCAACCCTATCATGGAGATAAGTATAAGAAGAATCACCCCAGATATGAGAGCAGTATTCTAAGCAGGGACGGATAAGATCTTTAGAGATTTTAAGTAACTGTAAAGAGTTAAAGTAATGACGAGAACGAAAAAGAACTCCGAATTATTTGGCTGCAGATTTAGAAATTTGGAGTATGTGATTTTTCCAAGACAAGTTAGAGGCTATGTGGATTCCTAATATATTGAGAGAATTAGGAGGGTAAATTTCATTAGTAAAGCATCTGGAATGGATGGTGTGAGAGCGGAGATGTTGAAAGAAGGGGGTGTGACTGCATTGGAAAGGTTAGTGAGAGTGTTTAATATATACTTTATGTTGTCAATGGTGCCAGTGGAATGGGTGATTGCTTGTATAGTGCCCCTATACAAAGGTAAGGGAGAGGTGTGTGAATGCAGTAATTTTAGGGGTATAAGTATGTTGAGTGTGGTAGGAAAAGTGTATGGTAGAATACTGATTAATAGGATTAGGGATAAGACAGACAATGTGGTCGCGGAAGTGTAGAGTGGTTTTAGGAGAGGTAGAGGTTGTATAGATCAGATTTTTATAGTTAAGCAGTTATGTGAGAAATATTTAGCAAAGGGTAAGGATGTGTATTTTGCATTTTTGGATCTGGAGAAAGTGTATGATAGAGTTGATAGAGAGGCAATGTGGAATGTTTTGAGGTTATATGGAATTGATGGTAGACTGTTGCAAGCAGTGAAGAGTTTGTATGAGGGCAGTAGAGCTTGTGTTAGGGTAGGGAATGAAGTGAGTGAGTGGTTTCCAGTGAGTGTGGGACTGAGACAGGGATGTGTGATGTCCCCATGGCTGTTCAATTTGTATATTGATGGAGTCTTAAGAGAGGTGAATGAGCGAGTGCGTGGTCGAGGTTTGAGAATGGTAGATGGGGATGATAACGAGTGGGAGCTGAATCAGTTGCTGTTTGCAGATGATACTGTGGTTGTGGCAGATTCAGAGGAGAAGCTGTGTCAGTTAGTATCAGAATTTGAAATGGTGTGTGAGAGAAGGAAGTTGCGAGTGAATATGGGAAAGAGTATGATTATGAGGTGGATTGAATGTTATGTTGAATGGAGAAACACTTGAGGAAGTTGATCAGTTTAAGTATTTAGGTTCGGTTATAGCTGCAAATGGTGGAGTGGGAGCAGATATATGTCGCAAAGTGAATGAAGGATGTAAAGTGTTGGGTGCGTTGAAAGGAGTGATGAAGAATAGAGGGTTGGAAATGAATGTTAAGAAAGTTTCGTATGAGAAAGTGGTTGTGCCAACTGTGATGTATGGATCAGAGTTATGGGGTATGAAAGTAAGTGAGAGACGGAAACTAAATGTGTTTGAGATGAAATGCCTGAGGAGTATGATTGGTGTGTCTCGGTTGAATAGGTTTAGGAATGAAGTGGTGAGAGCAAGAACGGGTGTGAGGAGAGAATTGGCAGCCAGAGTAGATATGAAAGTTCCGAGATGGTTTTGCCATGTGGAGAGGATGGATGACGAAAGACTGCTAAAAAAGGTGATAAATGCCAGAGTTGATGGGAGAAATGCTAGAGGGAGGACTAGGTTTGGGTGGATGGATGGAGTAAGGAGAGCCCTGAATGATAGGAGGATGGATGTGAAGGAAGCAAGCAAGCATGCTAGGAATAGAAATGAGTGGCGAGCGATTGTAACGCAGCTCTGATGGGCATCTGCTGCTACCACGGGGCTGCATCGTAGAGAGGTAGCCATGTGGTAGGGGCACTAGGGAGTTGGTATTATGAAGCGACACATGTTGTGGAAGAGCCGGGAGGACGGGCTGTGGCACTCCAGCAGTGCCATCTGAACGGTCGCTAGCTCCCTCGTCATTGCCCATAGAGCAAAGTAATCCCCTTATTGTTTCTTTTTTTATGTCGGCTACCTCCAAATTTGGCGAAACAGCCAAGGTAAGTAGATGGCATAATAATAATAATAATGATAATAATGATATTGATAATGATAATAAAAATAATAATAATGAAAATAATAATAATAATTATAATAATAATAATGATAATAATAATAATAATAATAATAATAATAATAATAATAATAATAATAATAATAATAGTAATACTACTACTACTACTACTACTAATAATAATAATAATAATAATGATAATAATAATAATAATAATAATAAAAATAATAATAATAATAATAATAATAATAATAATAATAATAATAATAATAATAATAATAATAATAATAATAATAATAATAACAATTTATAATAATAATAATGATAAAAATAATAATAATGATAATAATAATAATAATAATAATAATAATAATAATAATAATAATAATAATAACGATAATATTATTATTATTAACAATAATAATAATAATAATAACAATAATAATAATAATAATAATAATAATAATAATAATAATAATAATAATAATAATAATAATAATAATAGTAATAACAATAATAATAAAAATATTAATAATAATAATAATAATAATAATAATAATAATAATAATAATAATAATAATAATAATAATAATAATAATAGTAATAATAATAATAATAATTATAATAATAAAAATAACAATAATAATAATAATAATAATAATAATAATAATAATAATAATAATAATAATAATAATAATAATAATAATAATAATAATAATTAATAATAATAATAATAACTGCAGAATTCATTGTTACTCCATGTATATCAGTGTACTTTAGGTATATCACGTAAGTTGTGTATATAAGGTAAGCACTCATTGTATGCTTATCAAGCAAATAATAGGCATGACGCTTACCGTTCATGTAAGTGCGATTATGACATCACGTATAATAGGTGTGGTTCCTTCCATACCAAACATTCGTGTGTATTTATGTATGTATGTATGTATGTATGTATGTATGTATGTATGTATGTATGTATGTATGTATGTATGTACGCACGCACGCACGCATGTATGTATGTATGTATGTATGTATGTATGTATGTATGTATGTATGTATGTATGTATGTATGTATGTATGTATGTATGTATGTATGTATGTATGTATGTATGTATGTATGTATGTATGTATGTATGTATGTATGTATGTATGTATGTATGTATGTATGTATGTAATTACGCACGCACGCATGTATGTATGTATGTATGTATGTATGTATGTATGTATGTATGTATGTATGTATGTATGTATGTATGTATGTATGTATGTATGTATGTATGTATGTATGTATGTATGTATGTATGTATGTATGTATGTATGTATGTATGTATGTATGTATGTATGTATGTATGTATGTATATATGTATTAATAAGTACTTCATATATATCATCGTTGTTTTCTTTAATGTGCTTTTTCCTACTATTTTAAACTGTATGTTATTTATTCAGTGTTATATATATATATATATATATATATATATATATATATATATATATATATATATATATATATATAGTATATATATATATATATATATATATATATATATATATATATATATATATATATATATATATATATATATATATATATATATATATATATATATATATATATATATATATATATATATATATATATATACATATATATATATATATATATATATATATATATATATATATATATATATATATATATATATATATATATATATATATATATATATATATATATATATATATATATATATATATATATATATATATATGTATATATATATATATATATATATATATATATATATATATATATACATATATATATATATATATATATATATATATATATATATATATATATATATATATATATATATATATATATATATATATATATATATATATATATATATATATATATATATATATATATATATATATATATATATATATATATATATATATATATATATATATATATATATATATATATATATATATATATATATATATATATATATATATATATATATATATATATATATATATATATATATATATATATATATATATATATACATATATATATATATATATATATATATATATATATATATATATATATATATATATATATATATATATATGTATATATATATATATATATATATATATATATATATATATATATATATATATATATATATATATATATATATATATATATATATATATATATATATATATATATATATATATATATATATATATATATATATATATATATATATATATATATATATATATATATATATATATATATATATATATATATATATATATATATATATATATATATATATATATATATATATATATATATATATATATATATATATATATATATATATATATATATATATATATATATATATATATATATATATATATATATATATATATATATATATATATATATATATATATATATATATATATATATATATATATATATATATATATATATATATGTATATATATATATATATATATATATATATATATATATATATATATATATATATATATATATATATATATATATATATATATATATATATATATATATATATATATATATATATATATATATATATATATATATATATATATATATATATATATATATATATATATATATATATATATATATATATATATATATATATATATATATATATATATATATATATATATATATATATATATATATATATATATATATATATATATATATATATATATATATATATATATATATATATATATATATATATATATATATATATATATATATATTGAAAGGGAAGGTAACTGGAACATTTATATTATATATTGAAATATATATCTGCAGATATAGTATCTTATAAAATACTTAATAAATTTTAATAACTAAGCTGAAATACATGTTCACTTATTGCAAAATAAATAGAAATAAAAAAATAATAACCTGCAAAAGTTTAACAATATAGAAATATTGAAACAAATAAAAACTATTTAAGATAGTCTTGATTAAGCGAAGATTGCTTTTATCAATTAAAACTAAATAAAATCGCCTTTATTTATCGAAGATTGATTTTATAAAGAATATTCTAGGTAATTTATATGACGAAAGAACGAAACAGAATTTTTCTATGAAACAAATACGTAGTTAGAGCATGATAAATATATTTGTACTCTGATTTTTATATTGAATTTACAGACTAAATCTGTATGACTATAGGACGGGGAACCGCGAGTAATGGACATTCTAATTAACAAACATGTCAGTCCAGGTATAAAAAAAAAGTTGTTAAAAAAAACTATTACTAAAATCTAAGGGTAAAACGCTGAATATTACAATTGTTAGAAAAAATATAATCGACATATGTGCATGAACAAACAAACAAACAAACAAACAAACAAACATTTATTTCCATTTTGGACAATGGTTATTCAACATTAATAGTAACTTATAAGTAGACATGTAATTAAACTAATAAATAAGAGGGTTAGACATATAGTTAAATTAAATGTAGCTTTCATAGAAAATAATAATGCTGTAATAAAAATGTTAACAATAATGTTAATAATAAAGTAGTAAGTATGCCACTAGATACAGGATCGTTATTATCGGCATCATTTCCATATTTGTTTCCTTACAATGAGAATAAATAGTTCTTAATGAGCAGCAACTATTTGTCCAAAAGAAAACTATATAGTTTGCCTTTGAAAGCTGTGAAGGAGGATGCATTTTTAAGATGCTCTGGAATATTATTCCAGAGTGTTGGCCCTTTGATAGTGATCATCTTTGAACCTGCTTCTGTGTTTGTTCTGTGAATAAAGAGCTCACTGCTCTGTCTTGTGTTGGTTCCCCTTATATCCCTGACTGTTTTTAAATCAAATAGCCAGCTAGGATAATGATGGTCCAAAATTTTGAATACAAAAACATAAATAGCATAAGCGACCTTATTTTCTGCCCGCAGCCACCCAAGTTTATTGAGAGCTGGTGTGATGTGGTCATATTTTCTTATTCCTCCCAGGGCAACTCGAGCTGTAAAATTAATAAGCTTCTGTATTCTGTTTATCTGAGTCTTAGTGGTAGCTCCCCAAACAGTTGTGCAGTAATTAATGTGACTTAGGGCTAGAGATTCAACAACAGTTATTCGAGTGGTAGTCTCAAAATTGTCTTTTATACGTGATAAGTACATTAATGTTCCTGTAACCTTTTTGCATACTTTATCTATGTGGGAATCAAACAACATGTGGTTATCAAAGTGAATTCCTAGGTTTTTGACTGTTTTGCTAGGTGTGATAATATTGTCGCAAAAATTAATTGTTGTGTTTTCTGGAATTTGTGTTATGTGGAACCTTGAACCAATAAATATGCACCGTGTTTTACTTTCGTTAATTAACAGCCCAATTTCTTGGAAATAGGTTTTAATTTTTGACAGAGTGTTTTCTGCTCTTAAAGTTAGCTCTGGGAGATGATTAATATCACCACTAAGGAGTAGTTGAGTGTCATCTGCATATTGTACGACTAGACAGTCAGAAATGAAAGAAGATAGATCATATATGTAAATGGAGAAGAGGATAGGACCAAGTACTGATCCCTGTAGAACACCAAATGATACATTTTTTGGCACAGAGATAATGTTGTTAAGACGTATGGACTGTTTACGATTAGAAAGATACTCGCTAAACCAGCTTGGATCAATATTTAAGTTAATACATTTACTTAAAAGAATTTCATGGTTTACACTGTCGAAGGCTTTTGATAAGTCTAATAATATAAGCAAAGATATTTTTTTCATATCTATATTATTATATATACTATTCGTAACTTTAAGCAGTGCAGTTTCCGTCGAGAGTTTTGGTTTGAAACCATGTTGGCTAATCGTTAGTAGTCTATTTGATTCTAAATATGACATAAGTTGGCATGCAACAATTTTTTCTAATATTTTAGAGAAAATGGGTAGCAGGGAAATGGGACGATAGTTTGTCACATCTTCTCTGCCCCCCTTTTTATGCAGAGGTATTACATGTGATATTTTCCAAGAGTCAGGAAGCTTTTTAGTAACAATGGAAGTGTTCATAATAGTTAGAATATAGGATGCAATCATGGGTAGAGCATCTTTGATGAACTGAAATGGTATACCATCTGAACCATAAGAGCCAGAGTTTCTTAGGCTCTTTATGGTAAGAATTAGGGTAGCACAATCGATAGGATTTATCTTGAAGTACTCTCTTGTGTTTTCATTGGAAGAATTGTCATTTAAGCAATTACTCATATTCACTGAGTTGATGTTTTCTTGAGTTTTTTCATATGTATTTTTGCCAACGTTAGCAAAATAGTTATTAAAGTTATCTGTTTTGTCTTTCAACTCCGTAATATTTTCATAACTTTCTGAGGTACTCTTTTCATTTGGTATCATGCTTCTTATCACTTTCCATGTTGCTGCTGTATCATGTCTAGAGTCATTAAATTGTTTTTTGTAAAAGTCTTTTTTACTTACACTGATGAGAGATCTGACACGTTTCTTTTCTGTTTTATAACGTTCTCCTAGAGTCATATCATATCTATTCATTTTTAGCTCTTTTTGTATTTGATTTCTGATTTGCATTGCCTCTTTGATGTCATTAGTTAGCCAGGGGGCTGAGGGGCGGGTTATTTTTCTTGTTACAATGGGTGCACAACTATCTAAGCATTCAAGGAAGACTTTTGTTAACATCTCAACCTGCAAATCGACGTTATCTGTGTATTTAATTCTATTAAGTGCATTTGTGTTGCTGATTAATGCGTGCGTCTATGTGTGCGTTTGTGCACGTATATGTGTGTTTTGTGTGTGCGAGTGTGTTCGTATATGCACGTATGTGTGCGTGTGTGTGTGCGTGTCTGGCTTTTGCTGTCAATGACCGAGCATTTTCCCTTAGAAAGAGCAAGCTAAGGACTATATTTACCTGTTGTATGCAGACCCTAGACATATCAAGGTGCATTCTCTGAGCCTAGTGAGCTGACAAAAACCTCAGCAACAGATACATCATTACCTTCCTCTCTCTAAGTGGGTCTAGAGAAGGAAGGCTGTTCCAAGCAGCATTAAAATCTGGAACTGGGATTTCCTGGGTCTTTAAAAATCAATAAAAGTTTGCTGAACAAAGATTGTTCATGGTGGTCATCGAGGCATAGTTGACAAAGAAATGGTAATGCATGGATAACTGACACATGCTGAATCCAAAAGAAAGCCTAGATCCCGACGGTATGTCATCGCATACATTTTCTTGAAGAGCTGGTCTAATACTACCTTGCCAAAGGAAAGTTGAGGAAGTACACGAATAAAACTGTCACCAAAACACAAAATGAACTAAATAAATGCTGAGGGCATAACTAAGGCACTTGAAAACCTTCCAACATTCAAGAAAAGTTAATTTGCTGAATTCTTTAATTAACGTTTAAACTGTCAAGAACTACATTTTGTTTATTTGAGCAGTAAATTGTAAGCTATTTTTCTAAATGAGAATCCAGATATTTAAAATGTATATCTGAAAGATATAATCTTGTAAACGCTGACACCAAAGACTGACTGAATTGACAACTTAAAAGCTCAAGAAGATTTTTATAGAGCTAGTCTAATAGAATTTGGCTTTTCACATGCTGAAAATGGACTTGAGTCAACGATGAATCTAAGGTAAAAGATAACAGTTGTCAAAGAAACGGGATTATGAGACATTGATATTAAACGTTTCCTAAAGAAAAATAACTCTGACTGACAATTTAAAAATATAATACCTTCCACGAAGTCTTTTCACAAATGTCGAATATTTTTAAAAGCTAAAATGGACTTACATTGTCTGTGAACCTAAGGCTCGGCAATTAGGTCCATCTGAAAAGTGCAAAATGTACTTATAAGAACTCCATACACAGAATGATCCCCAAAGATATCTAACAGTAATTAATAAAGTATTAAAGACTTGTTAAAGAACTCGTCAAATGATGTTTGGTGTGTCAAGTACAGAAATACGTTATTATGACCGTAAACCGAAAGGTAGCCAAGGAAATAAAAGTTAAATAGTAAGAGAAGGGAATGCGAAATAGGAGAACAGGGGAGGGAGAGAAGGAGAAGGAGGAGGAAGACGAGGAGGCCCAATTGAAGGAGGACGAATGAGAGAAGCTCTAGATTTCTGATACCTGTTTCAGGTAGATACATTTATATAGAAAAAAAGACAACACTACAGCTATAGCATTAAGTTTCTAGTCTGGATGAAAACGCCAAAACAAGTTATGAGAGAGAGAGAGAGAGAGAGAGAGAGAGAGAGAGAGAGAGAGAGAGA
>JAXCGZ010012612.1:0-20946 GCA_037179515.1 Halocaridina rubra | reverse complement strand
CCAGAAAAGAGAGAAATTGAGTCACTAAATAGCACTTATATGGAGATATACAAATTCTGTGTGAAGCTTAAATAAAAGTTTTTTTTTTTTTTCCTTCCTTCTTCTTTCTATATTCTGTGAGAGGGAGAACATAAAAATGAGGCCATCTCTGTCCCAAACCTCTCCCACCCATGGGTCGGGAGGAGGGGTAGCCATTAGGAGACTTAAATAGAAAGTCAAGAATTTATAGGCAATGGTTATAAGCCTTGATGAAAAAATTCGGAATATGGATGGAGAAATGAAAGAGAATGAAACACTCGGAGAGGAAATAAGATCTTTGGAGGAAGCAAATAAAGCACAAGGGCAGGAGAGAAAGGAACTAGAAAAAAGGATAAAGAAGCTGGAAGGGGAAAAGAGTCAACTAGACATCTAGAATTTCTAAACAAGAAGATAAAAACAAACAGCTGAATGACAACCTAAAGGAATTAGATGTTAGTTCACTGCTCTCTTCTGAGAGAGACGAGATTGCTGCTTGGAATGTCCAGATTAAGGAAAACATTGAACAGTTCAGAAAAGAGTTCCAGGAGCTGAATATGGAAAATGATGCCATGAAAACTTCCTTTGCTGATGCACTAAAGGGGAATGTGGCAGTAAAAGAGGCTGTAAAGGTGGTGGCACTGGAAAACATACAAACAGTTGACTATAAAGAGACAGTAATTGAAAAAATGAAAGACGTTGTGATGGAAAGGGCAAACCCACTCATCAAACAGGCACTTGATAAGGAGAAGACAGTGGTAATCTCAGGCATAAGCGAATCCCAGGAGCCAACATGGCAGGGGAGACTTGAAGAAAATAAAGCTAGGGTTGTAGACCTGATAAGAAAGCTTGGAGTAGTTTGTGGTCCTGAGGATATTGTAAACATACACCAACTAGGTAAATATTCGAGGGAAGGAAAGCCGAGACCAACAAAAGTAACCTTTGAGAGAGGGGAAACATGTAGGGAAATATTGTTGAGAAAAAAAAGTCTAAAAGACCTTCAAGAATTCAAAGAAGTGTTCATTAGACGATACAGAACACAGGAAGAGATGGGAAAGATCAAAAACTTGTTGCAAGAGGCAAGAAGGTTAAATGAGGAAAGAAATGAAGAAGAGAAGAAAAATTTTCATTTCAGAGTTCTTCCAGACAAAGGGGAGATAAAGAAGATAATGACAGAAGATCAGGGGATGGGGCCTCATTAAGATTGTTATACACAAATGCTGATGGATTAGCTGGTAAGGCAGTAGAATTAAAAGATAGGATTCACAACAGTAAGGCAGATATAGTAGCAATTACAGAGACTAAGTTGAGTGAAGACATAAACAGTGTCACAGTTTTTCCTAAGGGCTTCAGAATACTAAGGGTTGAAAGATCTGAGAGGACTGGTGGAGGGATAACACTGCTCATAAGTGAAAGGATTCAAGTTGAAGAAATAAACTTGGCTATAGAAAGTGAGTTCACGGAATTTCTTGTTGCTCGCATAAATACTGGGTCAGAGAGCATTATAATAACTGTTGTATATAACCCACCAAGGAGCCAGAATAGGCTTGAAGTTTATGAGGAAAGTCATATAGGTACCATTGAAGTCATAAACTCAGTTGTTAACATGGCACGGGAAAAAATGTAGGATTTTGATTATGGGAGATTTTAATCATAAAGAGATAGATTGGATAAATCTTGATTCACACAGTGGTGAGGACTCATTTGGGGCAAGATTCCTAGATTGCGTACAAGGGAATTTCCTACACCAACATGTAATGGAAGCAACGAGGGCCAGGGGTGGGGATGAGCCATCACTACTTGATCTAGTATTCACAGATAATGTGTTGGATATTGAAAAAATTGAGTATGAACCACCAATTGGAAAGAGTGACCACTGTGTGTTGTCGATGGAGTATATCATTGAAGATATTCTGCCTGAGAGTAGAGGCACTGAGGACATGAGGAGGAACTATCCGAAAGGAGATTACATCAAAATGAATGAGCTTTTTGCAGTTATTGTCTGGAGAACCTTATTTTACAACAAATCTGTACAAGAAATGTATGACATCTCTTGTGAGAAATATGGGAAGATAGTAGATTGCTGCATACCTGTCACCAAAGTAGGTGTAATTCATGCCAGAGAGAAATGGTTCGATAATGGGTGTAAAAGAGCTAAGGAGTGGAGAGACAAATGCTGGAAAAGGTATAGGAGGAGAAAAAACATAAATGCCTGGCAAACTTACAAAAGAGCAACAAATGACCACCTAAGTAAAAGGAGAGAGGCAGAGAGAGACAATGAGAGGGACATCACCAGGAAGGCTAAAGAAAATCCCAAGCTTTTCCACAGCTTTATCAGAGGAAAACTGAAGGTAAAAGAACAGGTTTTAAGGCTAAAGAGAGCGGATGGAAGCATCACTGAGACGGATTAAGAGATCTGCAAAGAATTGAACAAGGAGTTTCAGTCAGTATTTACAGTAGAAAATACCCCACCCCCTCAGATTGCAGAGATAGACGCTCAAGGGCCGGTATTAGAGAACATGAACCTTACAGCCACAGAGGTATGCAAAGCGCTGAAGGATTTAGATGTTCATAAAGCTACAGGTCCTGATCACATATCCCCTCATGTGCTTAAAAAATGCCCAAACTCAATATCAGTGGCACTAAGTATCATATTTAAAAAGTCACTGGAGTCAGGGGAGATTCCAAGATGCTGGAAATAAGCAAATGTGATACCTATCTTCAAAAAGGGAAGGAGGGATACGGCTCTGAACTATAGACCAGTTTCCTTGACCAGCATAGTTTGCAAAGTTATGGAGAAACTACTAAGGAAACATATTTCTCTTCACTTGGAATCCTTCAACTTTTTGTCAGTGAGGCAACATGGCTTCAGAGAAGGTAGATCAACAGTAACAGACTTATTAGAATTTTATGATGAGGTAAGCCGAATCTTACAGGAAAGAGAGGGCTGGGCAGATTGCATATTCCTAGACTTCCAGAAATCGTTTGACACTGTTCCACATGGGAGACTTATTAGGAAGCTGCAATCAATGGCTAGAATAGGTGGAAATGTCTTGGAATGGATAAAAACTTACTTAGAAGGAAGGGAACAGAGGGTTAGAGTAAGACACTCAGTGTCTGAATGGAGAAGAGTTAGTAGTGGAGTTCCACAGGGTTCAGTTTTAGGGCTACTTTTGTTCCTTGTATATGTAAATGACCTACCAGAGTCTGTAAATTCATTCATGAATATGTTTGCAGATGATGCAAAGATTGTGAAGAAAGTAAAAAAACGAGAACAATGGTAGAGAACTTCAGGAGGATCTAAATAATCTGCATGAGTGGTCAGAAAAGTGGCTAATGAAATTCAGTACTTCAAAATGTAAGGTAATGAGAATGGGTACAAGTGCAAGAAGGCCCAAGCTTGACTACTTGGTGGCTGGAGTACAACTTCAAGAGACAGAAAATGATAGAGATCTAGGCGTAAACATACTGGCAGATTTGTCTCCAGAAATACATATAAATGGCATAGTAAGGGCAGCATATGCATTCTTATCAAATGTAAGGGTAGCCTTCAGGCACATGGACAAGGAAATGTTCAGAAATATTTATGTAACCTATGTGAGGCCAAAACTCGAATATGCAGCCCCCTTTTGGAATCCACACTTGAAAAAGCACATAGCTAAGCTTGAAAAAGTTCAAAGACATGCCACGAAACTGGTGCCAGAAATACGCAATCTCAGTTATGATGAGAGGCTGAGGGAATTAGACTTACCATCACTCGAAGCTAGAAGATTGAGGGGGGATATGGTGACAGTCTTTAAATTCCTTCATGGTTATGATAGAGTGGATAGGGATCGATATTTTGATATTGCTGGCTCTAGAACTAGAGGTCATAGTTTGAAGCTTCGTAAGAAAAGTTCTTTGCAGGATGTAAGGAAATACTTTTTCAGTGTAAGAGTAGTTGATAATTGGAATTGGCTAAGCGAGGAGGTAGTTAATGGTATCTCAATCCATAGTTTTAAGGATAGGTGTGATAAGTATCACTAAGTATAAAATGGAAGCGATCAGGAGACGGGAAGATACGAGCTTTGGGCTCTTTCCCGTAAACACAATTAGGTAATCACAATTAGGTAATCACATATATATATATATATATATATATATATATATATATATATATATATATATATATATATATATATATATATATATATATGTCGTATGACTTCCGTCATGCTGAAGCCAGTCCGTCATGCTGAAGCCAGAATCTGAAACTTGTAACAAATCTTGAGGGGTAACGGTTGGTCGAGGGCACAGATATTTTATTACAATGTTTGTAGAAAGTGTCAAGGAGATATATGACCGGAACCGTGAGACTTAGGATCTGGAGAGGGTAGGAAAGGCCAGGAAGTTAGCCATTTCCTAAACCACAAGAAACATAAACTGTGGCCCGTACGTAAGTACATGCCCTGGAGAGATGCCCAATAGCTCCTCCCCGGAAGTAGGCGGGATTCCACTTTGAACCTGGCGTTGATTGGCAGGACTAGATGTCACTTGATTTCATTGGCAGAATTGGATGTCAAGCCACGCCCTGCCCCTGGGGGTATTTCAAGAGCCACCCAGGGCAGAGACAGTTAGTTAGAACTTTGCCCGGGGCACGAATAGATCATAGATTGTGATAGTCATAGGGTGGGGGCATTGAGGTGTCGAAGTTGTGTTGTACTCTAGAATAAATATAAGCAAAGGAATCACTGCTTGTCCATTCTTACCTTGTACCCGTCTGGTACTAATAATTATAACATAGTAACTTAACATTACGTCAGTGGTGACAAACGGTGAGATAACCCAGTCATCTTACAAAGTGTGAATTCAAATGGAAGTCCAAAATTCATACGACAACTTGGTGGCAGCGCAGTACGGATCATCACGCCTGGAAAACATACAAAGAGACTCTCATATCAGAAGAAACCAGTGCAAAGAAAAGAAAATAAGAATGGCAAAAGCAGAAATCCAACATCTCCCAATTCAAGAAATGAGTGACGAGGCCAAACACCGGAGAATTCTCGAACTGGAGGAGCAAGTGCGGCGCCTACAAGCACGCGCCGACGCCGCTCCGTCGAGAAGGAACCCGGTCGACGTCGACACCCCCGACAGTGAAACCGACGCCTCAAGCATCGACGAACAGCCGGCCGCTCCGAACCCCGTGGTGACACAGGGAACGCAGCAGGCCATGCCCCCACCCCGTGCCCTGGTTGTAAAGACGCCTCGAGTCAAAAATTCACTTTTATACCTCGACGGCGCAAATGTAAAAGACCGTGAATGTCCGTCCATAATTCCCGCGACCGACTTCCTGAAATACTTGGGTCTGCGGATGAGAAGTGACGAGTGCTCAAATAGAGAATATTATAAAACTTTGAAGGAACTATTCCTAAGATATTTCTTAGTAAGCCGAAGTGTGACCGGAGCATTGAGTGAAAATGCCCATTACAAGAAGTATAAGTTGCCGGATCCGACCAAGAAGACGGCGATTCGTCGATTTTACTCGAAGAGAAGAAGGAGAACCCCCTCCTTCCTTGCCTTCTGCCATGAAGTTCTTCAGGACCACCTCCTTAAAATAGCTAAGTACTTGTGATCTGTATCCAGTGAGTAATGGGACAATTAGTAAAAGAAATTGAGGTCGGTGGACGCCGCCATTTTATCTTGTAGTTATGCTTTGACTCAGCCAACCCGCTTATAAGGGGTGTGGCGCTTAATAAGTTGATAAAAGTAGAATTTCTGTACCCATTACTAACATGGATAATTTGTACTAATAGCTATAAGCAGTAATAAACTCCATTTTTGTTATAATTTGAGTAATATAAAGAATTTGCGTTGGAAGTGTGTTCCATTTATTTGTATTAATGCCTAGATTGAATTTTAAGAACGCGAATGTATCGATTTTTAATTGAAAAATTTAATGCACGTGAAATCACTGTTACAGTATATTAATTTCTTAAGTGTAAGAATTATAGTGAGTAATATACTTGAATCTGCTTTTAAGGTTTTACTTAGAACACGTGTGATTTTCGAGAAAGGAATGTGGAAGTGACCATTCGATCTCCCAACCTCGTTATTATAAATCTGTAGTAATTGTACTGATCCTTGATATTTAATGCACGTGAAATCATTGTTATATTAATTTCTTAAAGCGTAAGAAATCGAGTGTTAAGATTGCGCCTGTTTTCAAGGTTCTTTCTTTTTTTGTTTGTTTTTTTCTCCGGGGGAGTAATGTTTTAGCGAAAGAAAGACATAAATGACAGATTGTTTTTTAATGTTGTTATGATGAAGGGATTAACATTACGATACGTGTGTGGCATTTTATTTTTGAAGAATAAGAAATTTTGTGATATTGTTTAGAGATGAGTTTTTTTATTTCGCGCTATGCAGGCGAAAGTAAGAGTAAATTAGAGTAATTTGTGCTGTCCTAGAATAGGGAAGGTTTTTCAGTGTCACCCTAATGTAGCTTCAAGGGAGTAGAATGTTTGTTTGTTCGTTAGAATGGGACCTAGGACTGGTGAGGCAGTCTGTGACCGTGCGGCCCAACCGAGATTTCACCTTTACTCTCCTTTATCGGGGTAAGGGATGGGAAATTTTCCATAGACAGAGAGAAAGGGAATGCAAGTTTGAATGTGAGCGCATGTGAGCGAAGGAGTATAATGAGTGTAATAGGGGTATAATGGGGGGGGGTTGCTCTAGGGGGTGAAATCGCGGAAAGCACCGTTAGGAAGCACGATTGGGGAGTCTCTGCGAGGATCGTTCCCCTGCTCCGCCAGGTCCTTCTGCATGCCATATCAGAGTGTATTTATGGGAGGTGATGCGCTGTTGCAATATCTAGTGAGGGATATGTTTGAGAAAGTAATTCTCCACCTGCCCAGATATGGTTGAAATGCCAAGTTTGTTTTATTTTTGTTTTGTCCCCTACTCCGCCATTGAGATTATTATTCGATTTCCGAGAGATTCCAAGATAGATGTTACGTGATAAAGGACGTGAATCTATGAATGATTCTTTATTTTCTTTGCTAGCTGCAGTATATACATTATCTGTCTGAAGAGATATGTTAGATTGATAAAATAAAACTTTGCGAGTTTTAGCCATGATAATGTTTTATCAAAATTATTTCGGCTTGGTCATAAAGAAAGAGTGAGAGCTGACACGAAATGACAACAAGAATGTTACACAGCTGTATCCCGTATTTGAGAGAGCAGATATAAGTCAAATTCGAGATAGTAAAAGAATATATATATTTTATGTTTGAATTGTTTATGTACAACTCCGTACGAGATTTTGAAGTTTAAGCAAAATGCATTCTTTACTGTTGCTAATGAAATATACTTTTTGTTTTTATTATTGCATACACAGAGATAGACTTTTTATATTCTTAGATACCCGTTTTTGTTATAGTTCTTTTTGTATTGAAGAAATCTTTAAAATCTTACTTAAAGGATTCTGAAAAGATTATCTAGAGATAACCATGGTTAATCCCTATCATTTTCATGAATTTTAGATTACAATCGAGCTAATTAAAGATAATTGAGATTATTAGAGATTATCCGCTGAGTTCTAAATTTAAAACCAATGATATTTAAGTCATTATAAGACGTCGGTTAAAAAAAAAAAAAAAAAAAAAAGATATTTGTGCTTTTGTTGATCGTAGTAAAGATATTGTCACATATGATTTTGGTCTTTTGCTTTAATTTCATCAGAGTGTGTGTGCTTCAACTCAACCCTCTGATTTATAGCAAGAAAAGAATTGTCATTATAGACGAGGATGTGTATGCCGTTATAGTAAAGTCCTTATCAAGATTAAACAGAAAGGAATGGATTTATGCTTCGACAGTTCTGCAGTTGTACACTAAGTTCTTTTTGCTTTTGTTTTTGTTAATGAGGGAATGAGAATAGCCGCTGACAATAAACGTAAGACTCTATCGATAGTCATTGCTAACGTTTGTTCACGTTCATTTGTTTATTTATTTTATTATTAGAGATACTCTGCGACAATTTTTTATTTTCAGTACAAGTAAAAGACAGAGGCCCATCTCAGCTGACTTGTGAGTGGAAACCGCAACGTATTTCACGGTCGCCCAGCCTCTCTCTCTCTCTCTCTCTCTCTCTCTCTCTCTCTCTCTCTCTCTCCTACCTTTCACTCGACTCTGAGCCTCACAGAGGCTCCGTTCAATGCTAAAAGAACGTTGCTGTCTTTGATTTTTTTGTGTGTTTTTTTCCAGCGAAGCTAGGCGATAATTGTGCCTACATTTTATTGCAGTCAATAGATTGTTGCATGCTGTTATTGCATAAATACTGATAAGACATCGGTAGTACCGCCATTTGCATAAATGTTTGTGCCACATGTCGCAACTGTTTAGAGAATAGATAGAACTCCCATTGACAAATTGTGGAGCCAGCGAGTTGCCACTTATGCTCTATATATATACATTGATTATGACAGCAGGAATTTAAATATTAAAAGAGACTGTGTTAGAATGAGCATTGCTATGAAGTATAAGTATAGAACTCTGTTCTTACTTCTGAATGCCAGTCTCCATTGTATATATATTGATATTTCTGATTTAGTATATTTATTTTTATTGTTTATTATTCTTATTTTTAGATCATGATTATTAGTAATGTTATTATGTTGACTGATATCGTTGCTATCTCTCAATGGCCTGTTGCTAATTATTATTTTTGAAATGAAATCAGCAGTAACCCGATGATTTGTATCTTTTAACTGAATTCATACTTGATGTTACTGTAGCCACCGCTGATAAGAATGTTTCTTTAGTGGCTTTTCTCAGCATTTAATGATTGTTCTTTTTGACATTTATAGTAGAGTAATGCTATGTAGCAGTTGCTAAGCCCTAAGAATCTTGGAATAATAATCTAGTTGTGTAGACACATACCTTCCATTACCACCCTATTCCTAGGCAGCCCCGACCTGCAAGTTCTAAAAGTCTTTAGATTTTGTCCGTTCAGACAAGTCCCTAGTGCCCATTGAATAGAGATTGCAATCACTTGCAGTTGCAGGGGAGGCAAAGTATAGCCTCGATTACCAACGTATGGCCATTGTTGGTACCCTGAAGTCATAGGGAACCTTTCTTACAACTGTAGTAGTGACAGAGGTTCAAATTTTCATCCCGAGATCTGCTTCGAAGGTACGTGTGGATGGCCGTACGGAAGAGAATCGCTGTGACGTTGCAGGTCTCCTGCGTGGTGGTCTTAGTCAAGATCGGCCGAGGGCGGGACGAGGAAGCCGGGCTGGAAGGATTAGCGGATGGGCCCAGTCCTTGTCCTTTTTGTTTTGCCTATCCGAGTAACGGAGATAGGGCAACAAACCTGGGCCTGCAGCAAGGACAGCGAGGGAGTGAAAAAAATAGAATCCCCGAGGGAAACCGTGGAATCGCACCTAGCAAGAATTCATGAGCAAGGGACAGAGAAATTAAAAGTCGTCCTAGACAGAGAAATTAAAAGTCGTCCTAGACAGAGAAATTAAAAGTCGTCCTAGACAGAGAAATTAAAAGTCGTCCTAGACAGAGAAAACAAAAGTCGTCCTAGACAGAGAAATTAAAAGTCGTCCTAAGACAGGGAGAACAGTCCTAAAAAAAAAAAAATAAAAGTTTTAAACTACTTTAAAAAAACCATGTAATCTTGATGAAATCCCAGAAACAAGGAAATAATCCCTATACATGTCCAAACTTTAGTGAAGAGAGAAAGAAGGGTATTTAAAAATCCCTTATTAGTTAATTAAAATTACCCCCGTATTAGAACTGAAAAAATGGGAAAGAAAATGTCCCCACCGTCTTTTGTGCTAAGACAAAATATTTTTATTTTTATGTTTATTTTGTTTTGTTTTGCTAGCTTTAAGATAATTTTAAGCGAAAACTCAGAGTCTCCCTTAGATATAGTGTTGAATAAGTGCCATTGATAAATTGTATGATTTGAACTAAGATTAATAAGTTGTTTTCTGCTTAAATAATATTAGTGTTTTGTTTTAGCATTATTATTATTTGAATTATGATTTAATCTTTAGGTTCATTAAGTTTTTATATTAAGTGGTCTCTGAATAGTAATTGCATATAGAGACAGTAAATGTTTTGACTTTACACACAGTAAAACATGTTTTGTTTCAGGAGTAGTTTTTAAGGCTTAATTTTAAGACAAATCAATGCCCCTAATAATGATAGGAATAGAATTTATGAAGGTAAGGTCTCTTATAGAAATTACTGTTGATGTTATGGTCTATATCATTTTAAATGTTTATACATGCTAATACTCTACTTAATTGTTTGCTAATGTTCTAAATGAGTCATAATTCTACTGTAATTAACTCAATTTTGTCTTTTAAAGAAACGAGAGAAGTAGATGAATTAATGTTTTGATTTCAACTGACTTTTGATCTTAATTAATGTTTGATATTAGTTACACACTGAAATTATACTATATATATATTATGTTTGTGTAATTTGTTTAGGATTCATAGAAATAGGAATTCTTAGAAAATAGCTTAAATAATTCGGCCCCATTTCTATTGTAAACTAATGTTAGCTAGGATATGTCCAAGAGCTCCCGGAAAATTAGCCCATGCTTCGACTGAAATAAGAGATATTTCAGTTTTGGTTGGGAGGGATGTCGTATGACTTCCGTCATGCTGAAGCCAGTCCGTCATGCTGAAGCCAGAATCTGAAACTTGTAACAAATCTTGAGGGGTAACGGTTGGTCGAGGGCACAGATATTTTATTACAATGTTTGTAGAAAGTGTCAAGGAGATATATGACCGGAACCATGAGACTTAGGATCTGGAGAGGGTAGGAAAGGCCAGGAAGTTAGCCATTTCCTAAACCACAAGAAACACAAACTTGTGGCCCGTACGTAAGTACATGCCCTGGAGAGATGCCCAATAGCTCCTCCCCGGAAGTAGGCGGGATTCCACTTTGAACCTGGCGTTGATTGGCAGGACTAGATGTCACTTGATTTCATTGGCAGAATTGGATGTCAAGCCACGCCCTGCCCCTGGGGGTATTTCAAGAGCCACCCAGGGCAGAGACAGTTAGTTAGAACTTTGCCCGGGGCACGAATAGATCATAGATTGTGATAGTCATAGGGTGGGGGCATTGAGGTGTCGAAGTTGTGTTGTACTCTAGAATAAATATAAGCAAAGGAATCACTGCTTGTCCATTCTTACCTTGTACCCGTCTGGTACTAATAATTATAACATAGTAACTTAACATTACGTCAGTGGTGACAAACGGTGAGATAACCCAGTCATCTTACAAAGTGTGAATTCAAATGGAAGTCCAAAATTCATACGACATATACGCAGTGGAACCTCTTGTCACGAAGTTGATCCGTTCCTTAACCCCATTTGCAATTCGAAATGTTCGTGACAGAAATTTTTTTTTCCCATTGAAATTAATGTAATTCCAATTAATCCGTTCCCCAGCCCAAGAAACATACTTTTTTTTTTATTTCATGGGTTTATATGAGGCAAAAATATAGAATGTAATTAAAAATAACCTTAAATATAGAAAAATACGGTACTCTAATACTAAAATAAAACATAATAATTGTACTGCACTTAACCTTTGTGGTTAATAATTGCTGGCACACTTGGATGGTGGTGGTGGTGGAGGAGGAAGAATTTTTTTCCCAAATATCTGTCAGCTTTTTTTTTTATGATTGTGACACCAGGACAGGCCAAAAATTATAAAATAAAACAGCCCTCATCGGGCCTGGGCACGAAGAATACATAAAGTAAAGAGAAACAGATATGGAGAGTGTAATGACTAGTCAGATGTGAAGGGATAATAAAGGATGTTGGCATAATCCTCATATTAGTCATCAGAAAAATTTTCAATATCTTTATAAATCATTGTAATAGTAATAGTTAAGAAGATATCTCTTGCAGGTGTCGGAGAGCCAAGGGAGACCAGAGGGCATACCAAATGTTTCTTGATGAGCTTTTGCATGAAAGCAAATACCTTAGAAATAGAGGTGATGAAAACTCTGATGGCTACAGCTGTTCTGAGGAACCAGGGAGGAGAAGGACGAAGACATATGAGAAACTAAATGAGGAAGATCATGTGAGTGAGACAGAGGATAAAAGGAGAGGATATTCTGAAACTAGGCGGAAAAAAAGAATCCCCAAGTCCACCGATGACCAAGATGACTCATATGAAAATATACACATGGGGAAAGATCCTGAAGACAACATCAGGGATTTAATGAATGATAATACCATAGAGGACTCTCACCAGTGTCAAGTAAATGGAAAAGTTTTTTATAATGAAGCTTACATAAGACACTTGGAGGAGATTCCTCATCAGATGTATATGAAAAAACGTTTTGAAAAAAAGAATAAGGGAAAGAGGAAAATCATACAAAAATGTCGGACAGATGATGTTGAAAATCTTCAAAGAAGAGGTGAATCTGAAGAGATATGTATTGACAGAGATTCTGCACATCAAAGAAGGGGTGAATCTGAAGAGATATGTAATGACAGAGATTTTGCACATCAAAGAAGGGGTGAATCTGAAGAGATATATAATGAAAAAGATTTTTTACATCAAAGAAGGGGTGAATCTGAAGAGATTTATAATGACAGAGATTTTGCACATCAAAGAAGGGGTGAATTTGATGAGATATATAATGACAGAGATTTTGCACATCAAGGAAGGGGTGAATCTGAAGAGATATATAATGACAGAGATTTTGCACATCAAAGAAGGGGTGAATTCGATGAGATATATAATGACAGAGATTTTGCACATCAAAGAAGGGGTGAATCTGAAGAGATATATAATGACAGAGATTTTTTACATCAAAGAAGGAGTGAATCTGGAGAGATATATAATGAGGGAGATTTTGTACATAGAAAAGAAAATTTTAATAAGGAGGATGCTGAAAATGTAAGTACCCTGTATCAATATTATTATTCCTTAGATCAATGGCCTGTATTTCTCTTTTCCAGCAGTATTTTATATTAGAGTAAAACTTTAAACTAGCTTCGTGCAGTATATAGAATAGAGTCTATAATATATAGTAATTTTGGATAACTATGCAGACATTTATTTAATAATAGGTTAATTTTCTGTCAAATTCTCTTGTAGGAGGATGTACTTGGCAGTCAACAAGAAGAGTGCCAAATATGCTGCGAAGATGTGTTGCTCTCAGATATGGTTGCTTGTAATGCCAAAAATAAACACAAGTTTTGCCGTAACTGTATTAAGAGGTAAGTGTTCAGGTGCTGCTTTAATGAACGTTAACATTAAAACTGTCACAAAACATATATAAGAAAAATTATGAAGACTGCACACCGATTTCAATAAAGTCTCTTTCACACCCCCAAAGAAATTATACTCCATTATCTCTCTCTCTCTCTCTCTCTCTCTCTCTCTCTCTCTCTCTCTCTCTCTCTCTCTCTCTCTCTCTCTCTCTCTCTCTCTCTCTCTCTCTCTCTCTCTCTCTCTCTCTCTCTCTCTCTCTCTCTCTCTCTCTCTCTCTCTCTCTCTCTCTCTCTCATTTACGTATATAAGGAACAAAAATAGCCTTAAAACTAAACCCTGTGGAACTCGACTACTAACTCATCTCCAGTCAGACTCTGAGTTTCTTACTCTAAACCTCTGTTGTCTTTCTTCTCTGTAAGTTTTTATCCATTCCTATACATTTCCACCTGTTCTTGCCATTGTTTGCAGCTTCTTAAAGTCTCTCTTGTGGGACCGTGTCAAATGCTCTCTGGAAGTCTAGGAATATTCAATCTGCCCAGCCCTTTCTCTCCTGTAAGATTAGGCTTACCTCATCATAAAATTCTAATAAGTTTGTTACTGTTGATCTTCCTTTTCTGAAGCCATATTGTCTCACTGACAAAAAGTTGAAGGATTCCAAGTGAAGAGAGATGTGTTTCCTTGGTAGTTTCTCCATAACTTTGCAAACTATGCTGGTCAAGGAACCAGGTCTATAGTTTAGAGCCATATCCCTCCTTCCTTTTTTGAAGATAGGTACCATGTTCGCTTGTTTCCAGCATCTTGGAATCTCCCCTGACTCCAGCTACTTTCCAAATATGATACTTAGTACCACAGATATTGATTTAGTCCCTTTCTTAGGTACATAAGGAGATATATCATCAGGACCTGTATCTTTATGGGCATCTAACTCCATCAAAGCTTTGCATACTTCTGTGGCCATCCCATGAGCTTCTATCTCTGCAATCTGAGGGGGTGGGGTATTTTCTACTGTATATACTGACTGAAACTCCTCGTTCATTTCTTCGCAGATCTCTCCGTCAGCCTCAGTGATGCTTGTATCAGCTTTCTTTAGCTTTAAATCCTGTTATTTTACCTTCAGTTTTCCTCTGATAAAGCTGTGGAAAAGTTTGGCATATACTTTAGCCTTCCTGGTGATATTCCTTTCAGTCTTTCTCTACCTCTCTTACTTAGGTAATCATTTATTGCTCTATTATAAGTCAGCCAGGCATTTATATTTTTTCTCCTCCTATACCTTTCCCAGCATTTGTCTCTCCACTCCTTAGCTCTCTTACACTCATTATTGAACCATTTCTCTCTGGCATAAATAACTCCTATATTGGTGGAAGATATGCAACAATCTACTATCTTCCCATATTCCTCGCAAAATATGTCGTATATTTATTGTACAGATTTGTTGTTAAATAAGGACCTCCAGTCAATAACTGCAAAAAGCTCATTCATTTTGATGTAATCCCCTTTCGGATAGTCCTGCTCGTGTCCTCTGTGCCGCTACTTTCAGACAGAACATCTTTGATGATATACTCCATCAACAACACACAGTGGTCACATTTTCCAATTGGTGGTTCACACTCAATTTTTTCAGTATTCATTACATTATCTTTGAATACTGGATCAAGTAGCTATGGTTCATCCCAACCCCTGGCCCTCGTTGATGCTGGTACATGTTGGTGTAGGAAATTCCCTTGTATGCAATCTAGGAATCTTGCCCCGAATGAGCCCTCTCCACTGTGTGGGTCAAGCTTTATTCAATCTATCTATGATTAAATTCTCCCATAATCAAATTCCTATATTTTCTCTCCCGTGCAATGTTAACAACTGAGTTTATGACTCCAATAGCACCTATATGACTTTCCTCATTAGCTTCCAGTCAATGTTGATTGCTTGGTGGGTTATATACAACAATTATTATAATGCTCTCTGACCCAGTATTTATGCTAGCAACATGAAAATCTTGAACTTACTTTGTATAGCAAAGTTTATTTCTTATACCTGAAATCTTTCACTTATATGTGTATATGCGCAGTTTGACATCAAGACTTGAATTTTTTTTTGTATAATCAATTATGTGTAAAAAGGAATTTTAGAAGACTTTTCTTTATTACTGGGTCAATCATTAAAGAAAAATAAAAGTAATTCCTTAAACTTCTCATCAAAGAAAATAGCAAAAAAAATGTGATGCTTCTTTTGATAGTAAATAGATTGTGTAGAGTTTACTAAGGTTGGTCCTCAGACAACAGTATCGGAATTTTAAGATTTTTAGCTGCATATACATAAAGGGGACTATGTAGATTTTTACAAAATATTAATTATCACATAACTTAAATAACAGGTTTGTAGAAGAAGAAATAGGCCAAGGAAGAGTTACATTTCGATGCGTTGAATTGGACTGTCAAGGCAAATTCAGCATGAGAAATCTAAAGACTTTGGTGTCAGAGACAGTGTTTGAGAGGCTGATGCAGAGACAACAACATGAAGAAATATCAAATGCTGGCATCAAAGATCTTCTGCAGTGTCCATTCTGTGACTTCATGATGATTCTTCCCGATAAAAAGGACGTAGTTTTCCTCTGTCAGAATCCGGAATGTTTAAAAGATTCATGCAGGTAAGACGTTTCCTTTGTCAGTATGTCTCAAATTTTCTACACAACTGACAGCAAGCTACAAGAAATTGGTGCAGTAATTGCATTTAGAATTAACGTTATCACGAAGAAGAAAGAGGAATACTTAATTTCAGTGCATTAATGAACTGACTGTTGCAGATTTTGCAAAGAACCAAACCATTGCCCACAAACTTGTGAAGAGGTAAAGGCCGATAAGCAGAAGGATGTTCGAACGATGCTAGAAAACCGCATGGCAGAAGCAATGATAAGGTTGGTATTTGTAAAAATAATTTGGTGCCATTTACTATTTTTCCTTTTCATAAGATAAACCTCTCAATGCCAGTTCTTGGACCTGGGCTCATAGTGCTGTTGATTTCACAGATAACCTAAGATTTCCATTTTTCTTGAGGTACCTTAATAATGAGTAAGTAAGCATTGATTTGTATTATGTATGGGAATGTACCTTCAGAAATATTTTTTTTTGATATAACATATTCCATATTATTCATATGTATACACAGACACTATTTATACATCTTGATTTATTGTTTAGTAGAGTGAACACCGTTGCCATGTTTAAGTTTCATTACAGTTTTGTCTTTATGATATGAAAACAAATGCATTGTGTTTAAGCAGTTTCAAAAGTAAGAAAAAACGTTAATATTATTAATATTCATTAATATAATTTATGTTTAATGTTTTATGTTTAATGTTTTATGATTGTACCTTTAGGATAAGAAATTAACTTTATTGTGTTGTTGTTGTTGTTGTTGTTTTAGATTCTCCACCTACGGATGGGTGGAACGGGTCATGGAGGACCCACAGGGCGGTTGCCTGGTGGCACAGGTCCCAACCTCCCACTGTGGTGCCCAACCACAGCAATAACCTCCTCAGTAAACAGTTTAAACTCTCTTGCCTGGACGAGGCGCGATCCGTCGACCTTGCGAATGCGAGGCCAGCTCGTTTCCACTGTACTAGCCAGGAGGCACTTTATTAGGCTTTAACACAACTTTATTATGTTAAGTACATGATGTAGGAATGTTTGGTAGAGCCAATGCTGTTTTGTACATGGGAAATATCAACTTCTGAACAATTCAGGATATGATTGGCAGTTCGGAACGTAGCTTGTTTGTAAATTGGGGAACATCTGTACTTCAAATTGTGGATAAGGATCGATATTTTGATATGGCTGGCACTAGAACTAGAGGTCATAGTTTGAAGCTTCGTAAGAAAACTTCTTTGCAGGATGTAAGGAAGTACTTTTTTTTTAGTGTAAGAGTAGTTGATAAATGGAATGCACTTAGCGAGGAGGTAGTTAATGCTAACTCAATCCATAGATTTAAGGACAAGTATGGTAAGTATCACTAAGTAAAAAAATAGAACCGACTAGGAGACGGGAAGTTACGAGCTTGAGGCTCTTTCCCATAAGCACAATTAGGTGATTCTCCGCACATATTTCCTCCTCAACTGCAAATTCTTTTATTTTTACTTTATTTGTGTATTTACTTTTTTAATTAATTTAATTCTTTTTTTTGCAATTGTCAGGGAATGTGGCAAGTGTAAGAAGCGCTTCATCAAAGAGGCTGGATGTAACATGATGACTTGTGCATGTGGAGCAAAAATGTGTTATGTATGCAAACAAAATATTACAGGATATCAACATTTCGGTACAAAGTAAGTATGTAAAGGCCCTCCAACCTTTATTTTCTTTGTTAGGCTAAAATTAAACAGTCACCGTGGCAAAGCGGTAGCGTCCGCGACTCTGAGGTGGCAGGTCGAGGGTTTGCGCCCCACCGCGGTCCAAGGTTAGTGAGGGCACACACTCAGGGTAACGATTACATCTGCCAAAACAGGTCCTTCGCAAGAAGGCAACCGTCCTAGCCCTTGATAGAAAAGGGAGTCCGTGACGTAAAACCGTCTTTATTACAAGTACACTTCAGGAATGAATGAATAGGATGGGATAGGATACGAGTGGGAAGAACATTGACGGCATCGAGTGAACTCTCTTAACCCTATTCAGGGTGTCATCACCGAATAAGAGGGGGGGGGGATAGGATGGGAAGGGATTGGAGGGGAAAAGCACGAAAATTAAATAAAGAAGACACAAATAGGAGCATCGCATTCCCTAACTTATCATTGATATACTTTTCGGAAAATGAAAATATAAATGATCTTATGCTAATCAGTCTCCTTATATATATATATATATATATATATATATATATATATATATATATATATATATATATATATATATATATATATATATATATATATATATATATATATATATATATATATATATATATATATATATATATATATATATATATATATATATATATATATATATATACGCCACTGAATTATTAACTTACAGTTTAAAAAGGATGGGAAAGGCCCATTTAAAGAAATTATAAAACAATATATAAAATATTCATGAAATTTTGACTTCAATTGGTCATCTTCTCAAAATATTTTGAGAAGATGACCACTTGTGGTCAGGATATTAATTAGTATTTCATATATTTATTCTCTTTTCTTTAATGGTCCTTCTCTACAGTTAGTTTCATAGACTGCCTTTAATGTGTTAACTCATCCAATCTTTTCAAATGTGTACAAAAATATGGCTTTATTTCAATAAGTACGCTCAAACTCATCCAACCACACTAAAATATATAGTTGTACATGCTTTGACTGTTCTGAGAAGCATACTGTACTAAACAAAAAAAAAAGTAATTTTTCCTACAGTAATGATTTACATTATTAATTGTTAAAATGTTTACATCTCTATACTATAGTTTGGATGTCTTGTAGGTACGACTTAACAGGTTCTAACTCAAGAGCAAGTTACAGATTGGTAACCTGTTGATGTTCCTACCCCAGTGATGTACTAACACAGAATTATCTTGTACAGTTCTTAAGTCGTATATTCTTCAGACAATATTGCAAACTTTTCATATTGCAAATTCCTTATGTAAATAATGACATTAATATTTTTAGCAAGCACATATTCTCATAACATATGTAGTCACCGTGGCTCAGGCGGTAGTGTCCGCGACTCTGAGGCGTCAGGTCGAGGATTCGCGCCCCATCACGGTCTGAGGTTAGCAAGGGCATGCACTCAGGGTAATGATTACATCTGCCAAAATAAGTCCGTCGCAAGATGGCAACTGTCCTAGCCCTTAGTAGAAAAGGGAGTCCGGGACGTAAAACCGGAACAAAATATTCTCACAACAAATATATCATGCCCAAATGAATCTTTCTTTATATGAATTCATGCAACAACATTATATTTATATTATAGGTGTTCGCTGCACTCTGACACAAATGCTATTCATGAGACTGACGTGAAAAGAGCAGCTGCTGATGCTAAGCAACAACTTGATCCCAACATCAAATTGATACACGACCCAACGAAAGATGTGTTGTAAGGACAACTTAACAGGAAGATGGCAAATAGTCCCTATATCTTCCTCCCGTGATCCACATTTTCAAGAATTTGATACTGCGCGTTATGAGCTACGCAGGAGGTATAAACCGTGCAACATATTTTTTTTTTTTTAGTCTGTAGTATCTTTTGAAGTTTTTCTTTTTTGGATATGATGGGATAATATTTAAGGGCCGATTTATATTTAGGAAGGTGATCTTTTTTTTTCATATTATACAGTACTGAATTATGAAATTCTGAGTTTAAAAAACTACGTAGGAGGTATAAATCGTGCAACATATTTTTTTTTTTTAGTCTGTAGTATCTTTTGAAGTTTTTTTTATTATGACTATGATGGGACAATATGTAAGGGCCAATTTATATTTAGGAAGGTGATCTGTATTTTTTCTCATTATACAGTACTGTATTATGAAATTCTGAGTTTGACTCTATATGTTTATAAAATCTTTATGCAAGGTAGAAATAAAAGAGTATTTAAATATGAAATACACATTGTCTCATTATTTTGAAAAAATAGATCATAGTGAATGAAATTGTCTTATATTTCAAACAATGCAGTAGATGTTCTTCTGATACTTAAGCGAGGCTCAAGCGGTAGCGTCCTCGACTTTGAGGCATCAGGTCGAGGGTTCGCGCCCCGTCATGGTCTGAGGTTAGCAAGGGTATTCACTCAGGGTAACGATTACATCTGCCAAAACATGTCCTTCGCAAGAAGGCAACCGTCCTAGCCCTTAGTAGAAAAGGGAGACCGTGAAGTAAAATCGGAACTCAAGTACTTAAGCAAAGGAATGCATATCATATAAAATAAAATAATAGCTTGAAATAATTATTGTCGTAATATAAAAGTAGATGTAATTTTTGTTTCTATAAGGCAGACATATGTAAAAGTTCGCAATATTTATTATACTAAAGTCAGAATATATATATATATATATATATATATATATATATATATATATATATATATATATATATATATATATATATATATATATATATATATATATATATATATATATAATTTTTTTTTTTTTTTTTGCAAGAATATTATACCCTTTCAAACATAGGTTTTGAGTATAACACATTGATCTGTCCACTCATAACAAAAATGTTTCCTCTATTTCAATTTATATGCTTTTTGCTGTTTTTAATACTGTAGAAATTTTGATTCATTATTATAATCTTTATTTGTATAATTATGATTAGTTATGATTATCTTTTGTTTTACACAAACATATGACAGATAGTAGTTTCCTGAAACAGTTTTGGTTTTCAATATAAAGTATATAATTCTGTTATGTAACATGGAGATAAGTACTTATACTTTTTAAGTTTATTTATTTTTATTTAGTTCTTTTTGTGGTTTGCTTCCGGTCTGGAGTTACGTTAACATAAAAACTTAGTTTTATTAGAAGGATATAATTTAATATCCCTTAATAACAATAACACATTATTCAACAAATAGTTAATGGGTCTTATTCTCTGGCCGTCTGCTCTAAGGGTGGAACCGTTGATAGCAGGGCTTCGTTAGGCATATTGTTTTCGGAATCACAAGCTTGTAATAGATGCCCAATTCACACACACACACACACACACACACACA